>PVIJ01010880.1:23582-57848 GCA_004024925.1 Scalopus aquaticus | reverse complement strand
CCTCACACCTGTGAGGATGGCACACATTAAAAATACAGGCAACAACAAATGCTGGAAAGGATGTGGAGAAAAAGGAACTCTTCTACACTGCTGGTGGGAATGTGAACTGGTCCAACCACTATGGAAAGCTGTATGGCGATTCCTCAGACTGCTAAACATGGAGCTTCCATACAACCCAGCAATCCCACTTTTGGGAATTCACCCAAAGGATACAAAAACACTAATCCGAAGGGACACATGCACCCGTATGTTCATTGTGGCACTGTTCACAATAGCAAAGGTATGGAAGCAACTCAGATGTCCAAAAATAGATGATTGGATCAAGAAGATGTGGTACATATACACAATAGAATACTATTCAACATGGAAAGAAGATAAACACATGCAATTTGCAGCGACATGGATGGAATTAGAGGGGATCATACTCAGTGAAATAAGCCAGAAAGAAAGAGAAAAATATCAAATGGTTTCACTTATAACAGGACTATAGGGAGGCCGGGTGGGAGAGAGACAATCGGGGGTGGGGGGGGGTTGAGGAGGGAGGCGGAAGGAGGGAAGGAAAAGGGCACAAAATGGAACAGAAAAGAACACAAGGGACCATGGAGATGGATCACGGGTGAATTGGTGGTGGGCTACCCAAGGGGAATACAAAATGTAAAAGACATAAATAACAATAAAAATATATATTAAAAAAAATAATTGACACCAGAAATTCAAGCCAATGGAAAAAAGTGTTTTGGGGAAGGTAGTACAGGAAAACGTGAAGACAGTAATACAACTTCCTCAGTTAAGAATCTGTAAATGCATGAAAATTAGTAGAACTACTGAAAATAAATGATGGGAATCTTTTTTCTATTACAGAAATCACTGAAGTAAACTTTGTTACAAAAGAATTATCTTAAAAACAATCCTCTTAGCTTTCATACCTCTTGTTTGTTATGAGTCTCCATTTATTTTTGGTTTGCTCACCAGATATTCAGAAGGATCTATGGATATATTAATCAAAGGTTTTGAAACTCCCTTAAGGGAGAGCAGTAGTAGATGGAGGGAAAATTAAACATCATCCCTGTGAAGCTTTTGTTATTCATCCTATTTGCCTCTCCTGTAGCTTTTGGCCCTCTCTTCTACTTAAAGACTTGAATTAGATAATATTCTCTGACCTATTATTTAAATTCACTGTTTAGTCTTATTCCCACCCCTAGCTTTAGTCTAGGAAACTAGAGAAGGACAATGAATAGAAATTGGGTTTTGTTTACACCTGTGGTTCTGCATTAATGAGGCAGAATTCTGGGGCTTTGAACCATCACTGTCTCAGGAGGGGATAACAGCAGTTTCTGCTCTGTGAGTGTTTCTGGCAGCAGCTCAGCCCAATCCCAGTAGTTCCTCCAGCCACCCCACGAAGGTGAAGCACAGTGCAAGCTGGCAGTGGAATAGGCATTTCAGAGACTAGAATTGGAAAAAAGTTTAAGTGTTGGTGAAGAGAGTGAGGTTTCTAGCAGCAGTCACTTCAAATCCCAGATAATAGTGAATGATTCATTCATTGCTGTAAGACCTGGGATTTCTTCAATAAATGTGAGAGAATTTTTCACTGGGGTGGTGTGAAACATAGATATATACTCCATAGATATATCCATTCAACAGACACTCAGAACATGCTCCTTGAGTGGATTAATGAATGAATGGCTTTGTGAAGAGCTTAGTTTACTATACTTACGTTCAATGTATGTTTGCCAAGCTGGAGAAGAATCCAATCTCAGCTTTGTCTTCATTGTTTATATCCTTAAATGAAGGCCAGCTCCTTTCATCTGCTTCATCAGATTCCACCATGCCACTGCACCTCCTAAGTGTGCTGAAGCAGCATGTGAACATGCCCTCCTCTTTGCTGTATTCCATGTCAGCGGTGTCGTAGGTGAGCCGCTCTTTCCATACCCCTCCTCTGTGAGGAGGAACAAGGGTAGATGGGACTCTTATTTTCAGTTTGTTCTTTTTACACAGCTAGAATATGGTGGGACTTGGATTTTGGCTGGAGGGTAACAAGGAGACCTCTAGGTCTTTGCCCCAGGCCATATGTTTCAGCCTGTCTTGCCTCAGGTCTTTAGATTCTTGCATATCTGGAACCCCTTTCTCTTGCTATAAGCTGAGTTATAAAAATCAACGCAAGGTAAAAATACTAGCTTTGACCATGTTTGATCATCAAACATTTTTGATCTACGGAAGTAGCTATTTGATAATGTTTAATGAAAAACAAATCAGCTCACACTCTAAAGGCACAATGCAAATATTTACTGGACAGATTATTTTCAGAAGACAGAGTGCTAATTTTCACAGAGCAATATTTCCTAATAAATCATTTTAAACAGCCCTCAAAGTCCGTTTTCAAAAATTGTTATCACGACTCTGAACTTTTCATGGGTACATTTTCCCTCTTCTGTTGTCCCTTCTACCATTATGTCTCCAACTTCTAGTTCCCATCATCTGGCTCTTACCCCTCCCATCCTGATAGTAGCTTCTCTGAGATAGGACAATTAACTTCTCAGCTTCCACATTTCTTCTCGCCATCTCTAACTTCCCACAACACAATGAGTGTCTGACAGTTACAGAAGCCAAGGATCTCCCGCGCCACCAAAGAGGAGGGAAGTAGGATTACAAATATTTTAGTTTAGCATATTTTCCTGGCAGGTAACATTTTCAGATGGAATTATAAGTGACAGTCTATTTGCAGGAAAACTATTTAGCTGGAGGGGAAACAGCAAACCCTTACATTTTCAAAGTATGAGGGTGGATTTTAACTTTTTGCCTCCCCCCAAATCATGTCAGCCTCTCTGTTGTGGTCACTGACACTCTGTACCCTGAAGCTTCATCAGCACAGTGAGAGATGATAGCAGTGGGACTCCTGTAAAAGGACAAAGAAACTCATTTTGCAAATGTGTCATAATTAAAAATAAACCTAACAGGGCCTTCCTGGTGATGCAGGGGGTTAAGTCTCAGTGCTGTGAAGCTATCTGCAGCCACTGCAGCACAAGTTTCATGATCCCCAGCCAGGGAGCTTCTCACATGACACAGCAGACCACTGCTCACCCACTGCTCCTCTCAGCAGAGTCTTTCAGTAGATCCACCTGTTCTGCTCTCCGCTATGTATCTGGTAAATCCTCTCAACCTCCCACACCTCTGACCTACACCCCAGCTCTTGTATGCATAAATAAATCTTCAAAAAAAAATAAACCTAATAATTTTGACCAGAGAACATATTTGCACATGTTCACATACAACATGCCGACCCTTAAACCTCACTTGTGTGGGGGGGCTGCACTGTGTCCTACACTCTCAATTCCTATGTTGGAGCCCAACACTTAGTGTGACTGTTTGGAGATAAGGTAACACAGGGTAAGTGAGTTCATGGGGGAACGTTGGCCTACTAAGGCTGGTGCTCTTACAGGAAGGGGTAGAGTCAGCAGGGGCGGGTCTCACAGAGGAAGGGCCACGTGTGGCCACAGTAACAAGGCCCTGTCTGCAAGCCAAGCAGAAACCAGCCTGGGGCCGCCCTGGTGGTGCATTGGGTTAAGTGTCAAGTGCAGCACTGTGGAGCTGTGGGTGACTATGGCATGAGTTCCACGCCCGGCCAGGGAGATTCCCACATGGTGCAGCAGACCTCTGCTGCTTCGCGCAGCTCCCCTCAGCACTGTATTTCTGTCGATCTGCCTGTTCTGCTCCCCACTGTGTCTCTGGTGAACCCTCTTACTGCCCCCTACCTCTGGCCTACACCCCAGCTTGTGTGCAAAAATTAATAAATCTTTAAAAAAGTAAAAAGACATCAGCCTAACAGTATCTTGACTTTGGATGGCTAGCCTTCAGAACTGCAAGGAAATGTGTCTCTATTTAAGCCACCCAATTTTGTGGCATTTTGTTATAGCAGTCCTAACAGACAAGCATACTAACCTCAAACAATTCTAGTTTTATTTCTTTTTAATTCTATCTTTTTTTTTTTGAGGTCACGTAGGTTTACAACACCCCGTACGATAGCTACATTTTAAAAATTGCTTATTTTGGAGGCCGTGCTCCAGGAGTTACTGTCTACCCCTGTCCCGTCTATACCACGGCCTGTAGGCGGCAGGTCACATGTCATGGCAGATACCAGAGCTGCTCCTTCCCAGGCAGATTGCTGTGGTGGGAGCCATGTACTCAGCCAGGGAAAATATGTCTAGTACCCTTTGTACCTAGATGTCACCCATTAACTATTTCTCACCAGTGGAATGTGAGTTTAAGTGTCTTGTGCTACTCTTGAGCTAGAGATTTTAAGATAATTGTGCTTCTCTGCTCTTTCTCTCTATCCATCAGAAAAATACAGAGAACTCTGAGGTTGTGGTAGGACAAGGGAACTCAAGATGGAAAGAGCCTTGCACCTGAATCATGCACTGTAAAAGCTGGCCACAGCTACGCTGAGCTGTTATATGAGAAAAGTCACTTAACACTTTGTGTGTCAGTGCCCTTTAAATTTACCAGCCCTTGGGGCCGGCCATTTTCTGTGCCACCACATGAATGGTACAAGCATTCAATAAAACACACACAGCTCCTGAACTACTGGATGTATTTTAATGAAATTTTAAATGCATAGAGATTATATACAAGAGTAATCAATCAGAGTGTGGTATTGTTCAAAAAATGTCCCTCTATGTAGTGGAACGCAACAAAATCCACAAATAAAGCAGGTTCACGTCTCTTTTTCTTGGCTGCACATACTCTACATGGTCTCTGAGGAATTCTCTTGCTCCCAGCACTATTTTCTCTACTTTATGCTTTTTCATGTCCATTGAAAGTCTTCCTGGTGGGTCCATCTTAAGTGCATGCCTCGTAGGAGAAATGTGAATGTTTTTCTCTCGTGTGTCTGAGATGAGCTCTTCTGGGCTTGTGTCTGGCAATGAGATCGGCTTGTGTGTCTGAGATGGGCTCACCCAGTTTCTGGCTACTTCATGCAGGAATTTTTTTATACATAATTTGTTTTCCATTGAGCTCTACATACACCCCAAAAGAATTGAATAGGGCACAGTGCAACAAATACAGTACTGTCTTCTTTGACCACTTCGTGGTCTTTTTCATTATTGTGCAATATGACAGATATTGGTCCACACGGTCTGCTCCCTTCATATACTTGTTGTATTCCAAGATGGACTCCGGCTTCCTTATTCTCTCTCCAGTTTTTCTGTCCCTCTTCTCAGATTCTAGGAGCTGTGAAGAATGAATGGTAGAGATCATGTGAAACTCCCGCTTGTCTTTCCAAATTTGCATGAGAACATCTTTTTTTCTTCGGAATGCTGACTGGCCTTTCTGTAGTTTCACAGATTTCAGACATTCAGGAAGACCTCTATTTACTCTGATTGTGCCACAGATTCTTGTTCTGTTTTGGAGAATTTTTTCGGCAATGCTTACACTATTATAATAGTTATCCATGTAAACATGGTGCCACAAACCTGTATTTGGCCCTAAAACTGACAGAATTGTATCTTCCAACTTATTACCCTCACTGGTATAAATTTGCAAATTGCAAATATATCCAATGATCGTTTCACATACCATATGCACTAATATTCCATATTTTGTCATCTTGGCAGGGTTCTGTGTACGTTTCGTACACAGATAGTCGCCCTCGCCATGGTATCACACCCTCGTCAAGTGACAGTTCCTGCCTAGGTTTTTGGACACTTGCAAATTTCTTTAGAAGGTTATTCAAAACTGGCAAAACCTTGAATATCCTCCCTGAATTTCCTGAGACATCTTCATTATTTGAAAAATGCCATGCCTGCCATATTTGGCGGAACCTGTTTCTACTCATTACCTTTGAAAATATAGGAGTTTCTGTTAGAGGGTCCAGTGTCCAGTAATCTCTTATTCTGTCTTTGTGCACCTGCCCCATAAGGATAACCAAACCTAAATTTTTTTTCATTTCTCCAATGGTTATATCGTGCCACTTCAAACTTTTAGGTGATTCTTTGTATTTATGGGCATTTTGCTCATGATAACGATTTGGTTCCTCCACCATCATCGAAAAGAGGTCACCCCCAATTAACAAACTAACTACGTCACTCACATTTTTTGGATCATATGGAGTAATTTTCACACCTGGTGTGTCAGCAAATGTTTCTAAAGCAGGAATAATGTCGTTGGCCAACCAAAATAAAACATTGCCACTCGTTGTGTTAGTCACACCATTACTGTCATCAACTTCAGAATTGCTGGAATACTGCAAAGGTAGAGCACGAACAGTTTTCTTGATAATTATTATATCTTCATCACTGTCACTTGGCATTTTATTATCGTTTTCCTCAGAACTTCCATCAGTTATTTCACAACTTGGGACGTCAGACAAATTATCGGCAAAAACTTCGTTTAAAATTTCATTTTTGCTCATTCCCCTTCTGTTATCAGCAGCCATGATTGCATAATGGTAACAATAAATGTCACAGGTTAAAAAAAACTGTAATATCTCTCATAAAACACCTTACGCTTTCACCAAAACAATGTGTAAAGCTTCTAGACTGAGTATGATCAAAGAAATAGCTCCTAATAGTTCCAAATAAATCCACCATGGCATGAAAAACTGGAGACTAGATGAACACGTATTAATACGTGAGCGGCCACCTGATACTGGTCACAAAAACACCTACTAATATGTGAGCGGACCACAAAGTGTTAAAATGTGAGGGTTGCTGAGGAGAGTGGCTAATGTTATTCTAACTCAGATTCTCCAACTTTGGGCTGCATCAGAATCACCTGCAGGATTTCATAAGATGCTCGTTGCGTGGTTCTACCTTCAGAGTTTTGGATTCTGTAGATCTGGGTGGTACCTGGAAATGGACACATCTCAAAAGCTTCCTGATGATTCTGATGTTGCTAGTGTGGGAACTGCCCTTTGAAAAAGCACTACCTTAACCAGTAAAATATCCATGGGAGGGTGGGGATCTCTATGGTTATAGCATTGACTCAAAAGTGTGAAATTCAGCCAAGTTAGCTCTAATGAGAATCATTTGCTACTTCTGTGTTGACTGATTTTACCTATTGCTGCTATGTTCAGTACAAAAATGGATCCAGAAAGAGACTTAAAATTCATTAAGCTTAATCTCGGAGGACTGAGTTAACTGATCCTGGTATCTTAACTTTGTAATTATTCCACTTTTCATTCTGCTCTTCCATTTCCATAAAAGAGAAAGCAGCTGGTCTAAGCCTCTGTTAAGCTCTCAGCCTGGTGACCTTCTCTGCATCAGAGGGGATGCTGCTGAGCCTTGGATGATAGTGAGAAGCCAGTGGGTCCACTGTACCACAGTACCCTAAGTTTCACTGCCACTTAATGCTTTGGTATGTTTATTTTTTAAATCATGGTAGCATTTTACAATGGGTGTAGGTTCATATCTCCTCAGATGTTAGTCAGTTCACCCACCCCCAAAGTACCATGTCCTTTCTCTATGGTGTAAGTTTAAAGGATTTTTGTTCACTCAGTTGGAGTAGTCTGGGCTACGCTGAAAGGCATTAACTTCTTCACTTAGAAAAAACTTTCTTCAGTTTTAGAAGGAGTTATTGTATGTCTTTCCAAATTAGAATTAGTCCTTTTAAGGTGTCTCATATAAATTAAGCCTTGGTATTCTTCAGAGAAATTTGTGATTTTATAGTTCCTCTCATCCAAAGTGCTATTATTAAATTACTATTCTGGATCACTCCACTGACAGCTCTACTTCTTAAAATAGAGATCAGCTATATTCCTGGACACCAGCATCAAGAAGCTGAATCTGAAATTCTAGTTTCCAAATGGTTGCTTGTTTCTAACTACTATTTTTCTACTTTCTAAGTTCTCTTGATTTGTTTAAAAGACAATGGCAAGTTTCTTCTGTAAATATCTTTTGTCCTCAATACCTACATATAATGAGTACATTTCATTAGCTTCTGTGTTGCTAATTGGTGCCAGGGCACATTTTACCTGCCTGGGGTTTTTGTAGCTCTGAATATCACTTCCTCCCACACTGAGGTCAGGGAAGATTTGGAATGGGCTTGCTTTAACGTTGGTAATGCCCTTCAAAGTCCTCAGATATAAGCTGACTTGGTCCCAGCCTGGAAAATGCTAGAGAGGGTAGACATCTTCCTTGCCTTCCTCCCACCCACATCTGCACCTCCTTTTTTTTGCTCCTCTCTCCCTTCCTCAAACATTTATCTCCCACTTATCAGCTCTAATGATTCATCAGTGAGCAAGATGGAAAAAATTAAGGACCCTATCATCTGGTGGAGGACAGACAAATATTTGAATAGAGAAACAGAGTTCAGATAGAACTCAGAGTTCTGATAAAAATAAAACTGGTTTCAGTGAGAGACACCAGGTGGAACAGGCTGGTCTAGCTGATGGACAGTGGTTAGGAAAATCTTACTTGAGGAGATGGTGTCCAGACTGACCCCTGGTTGGTAATGAGCCACATGAAGGTGAGCGTGTGAGCCAGACAAAAGGAAGGACAGCTGTGAAGGCTATCAGGTCAGGGCCATTTTCATATAGTTGGGGAACCACAAGGGCATCATTGTGGCAGGAAGTCAGTCAGCAAGCGGGAGAAGGGGAATTGTCTGAGAGGCCAGATCACAGGGACCTCCTAAATTAGTGAATTCCTTTACGTCATAATTTCTATCATCTGGGAGCCAAAGGGACTTGAATTACTTTTCATTATTTTTGTTTGTACAGTCTGTTTAATTGGCTGTCTCATCTCCTAAATGGCACTCTGTCTTTATTAGTAGGTGCTTTTAGACAGATGACTTGCTTTAAGTTGTTACCAGCATTCTGCACGCCCCTGCTTCTCCCACCTTTCCATTTTAGGGGACAAGTTGAATGGAATTGTGTCAAACAGTCAAAATTATCCTTGCTGGGGTGATGGAGATTTTTAAAATTATGTTTTTAATTGTGGCAACTTGAGTTTACATCTTTGTGTATTAGAAGTCTAGGTCTCCATTCCACATGTGATTCCATCCGGCATTTGTCTTTGTCTGTGGGATTACTTCACTTAGCATAACTGGAGGATATTTTTGATGGAGGGAAGTTGATAGGGACATTTAAGGTATAGTGAAATGAGTAAGGATTTCCAAGGTGAAATTTGTGGCCATTATTTTTAATTTTTACGGTTTTAGCAAATGCCTCTAGTGAATGGTCTGTGGTGGTGGTGCACTATGGTGGCAATACCTGATGGGGTACCCCAGTGTTACCTTAGTTAAAAGTGAATCAATCCAAAATATGAGATATTTCATTTTCAAATTTGAAAATAAAAGTGAGATTTGTAATGAAATAGGCTATCTTGAAAAGAGCATGGGATTTAGAAAGAGAAGCTATTGCCATGTCACTTCTTAGCAAATGCTTCAGCCTTCAGGGTGGGTACCTCATTCCTGTGTGCAGTGGGCTTTGGGGCAGGGCCATCCTTCAGATGGATTGGTTTCAAATCTTGGCATTTTAAAATTTGCTGGTTATGTCATCCTGACAAAGTGACAGAACCTCTCAGTCACTGTTTTCTTACCTAGAAACTGGTAATATGTTGAGAGGATTCTATTAGTTAATTCAAGTAATGCACATAGCACAATGTTCAGCTTAGGGTAAATGCTCAATATTGCCAATATTGGTGCTTACTATATGCAGAGTGCTATGCTAAACATTTAATTTGGATTTTACTTCCCTAATTAATCATTTTTCACAGTACTTCATATATATAGCTTAAAAAGTTCAAGTGCTGTAAGGCATATGCCATCAACAAAATCCTTTTCTCCTCTTCAGCTCTCTAACCGACCACATTTAATTCCATTCCCTAGAGAAATTCACTCTCACCTTTATAAGTTTCTTCGGTGTTTATTTTCATGTGTTGAAACATTGTATTGTCTTTTGATTTATGGTTTTATATATTATCTCTAGACTGGATCTTAGTAAGTCTGTTTCCCCCCCCCCCTCCTGGATTCTCCCAGCACTTCCAATTCCATCTAATATAATAATACATATCCCAACATAGTTATATTAGTGTTGTTACTCATATAGAGATCATCACCTACTCAGTCAAATACTATTCTCTGATTGCTTTCTTCTGTTTTTTCCAACTTCTATTTCCCTGAAGTTATAAAGGATCTCTTTTCTGTATCATTTTCATTTTAGTGAGCTTAGATTTCTATGCATAGAACTGTAATTTTTTTACAAACCCTCCAAGAAAATTGGAATTACATTTCCAAGAAGATAAGATACACCAGCTAATAAAGTTTTATTTTTTTCTTAGGAATATGCTTCTGGAATGTTCTGTCCTCTTTAACCTGGGCTAGTTGTTGTCTGGACCTGCTATACTTACTTTCTCTTAGGACTTCCACTCATCTCTGTTTTCCTGGACCCAGTGTCTTCCCCTTTGGTTTGATTATGAATTTCCTGTTGCAGCTTGCTTAGAAAATATACAGGGAAGCAGTTTACAAGATGCTGATCTTCTAAAAACACCTTCATTTAACCCTCACATAATTGGCATCTTTGTCAAATAGAGAATTCTTAGCATAATCTCAGCATAGTTCTAAAATTTTTATTAGTTTTCTTACCATGTACAAATACACACAAACACACCCATGCAGTTAATTTGACCTCAGTGTATCAAAGTGATAAAGTCCTTTGTGCTTTTTGTATGGGATCTTTTTGTTTGATTCCCTTCTTTTTTCCCCCTGAATAGCTGATTCACTGGTCAACAAATTTTTACAAAAGTCATGTTACTGAAATAAAATTAGTCATTTCCTATCAATTTATATGTGCTTAACACGAATATGACAGTCAAATTCTAATTTTGGCTCTAGTTTATATTTTTTTGTAATTTGCAATGAATTGATGTTTACATCACAAAATGCTTGCCAATAGTAATAGGCCTATGGTTAATACCTGTAAAAAATCAAGTCATAGACTACTTAGATTTCTTCGCTTGTCTCTTATACAGCTGTTCAGGAGCATCTCTAGGGAGTGTCCAGCAGTAGTCAGCCAGCATTGTAGTGGGCCATTTTCCCTGGTATCTTTGTTCCATTGATGCGATATCTTGATGAAAATGTTTGCCATGTTCATCACTAACCATACCACAGTTTTCAGGGAAGAAATCCAGATGGCAATGAAGGAAGTGGGTCTTTAGAGACATATCGCAGCCAAGTTTCTGATACTGCATCAGCAGGTCTTCTACTAGTTCCTTGTAGTTTTCTGTCCTAACATTCCCAAGAAATTTTGTAGACACTAGGCGAAAAGCATTCCATGCTTGTTTTGCATCACCCTGCAGCAAGTTGTTGGACCGGTCATCTTTGAAGAGCTCTCGAATCTGAGGACCCACAAAAACTCCCTCTTTAATCTTTGCTTCACTGAATCGAGGAAATTTTTCATGCAGTTATTGGAAAGCGGGCGAGGTCTGGTCCATGGCTTTCACGAAATTCTTCATCAAACCTAATTTGATGTGAAGGGGTGGTAGCAGGATTTTGTGAGCCTCGGCCAGAGCTGGGTGCTGGATATTCTTCTCTCCAACTGCTACATTTTGTCAGCGAGTCCATTCCTTCTGCAAGTAGTGCAGTTCACTTGCTTGGCTATCCCACTCACATAAGAAACACATGTGTTTTGTATATCCCTGCTGCAGTCCCATTAAAAGGGCAACTAGCTTCAAATCACCACAGACGTGCCAGTTGTACTTGTTATACTCAGTGGAATTCAGTTGCTGCTTTAAGTTTTCGTATGTCTCTTTCATGTGGACAGCATGTGCTACTGGAATAGATGGAAGACAGTTTCCATTGTGCAAAAGTACAGCCTTAAGACTCAGTTTCGAAGAATCTAGAAATAGTCTCCATTCTTGTGGTTTATGAGCGATTTCTAAGGCATTCAAGAGGGCTTCAATATCGGGACAGAATACCAGAGTCCTTTCCTTTCTGAAGAAAGGCTCCAACTGCTGGTGGCGCTTTCGATATAAAGTAATTGTGACATCTTCTTCTAGAAGATTCCATTGTTGGAGACTTGATCCTAGCAATTCTGCCTTGTTCATGGATAAGTCCAAATCACGAACCAGGTCATTTAGTTCTTCCCGTGTTACTCTATGTATGGTTGATGATGCACCACAGTGAAAATCTGGATCACTGCATGCTGATGAAACAGGAGAAGAACAGATGGGCTCACCCTTGTGCTCATGAGATGAATCAAGAGAATATTCTGCTCTAGATTCTGGAATAGGAAGTGCCTCACCATGTGGAACTGGTCTCAATGCAGATGGAATGTTTGGGTAGACTATTCTCTATGGTCTTTGCTTTGTTATCCTGCCAGAAAGAGGAGGAACCGAGCAGAAGTCACAGTCTCTTCTGTGGTTGCTTGGCTCTCTCCACACCATGGGGACTGCAAACGGCATTGATGGTCTTTTGCCATTTAACCACTGTGAAAGCTGTGTTGTCCATGTAGCACAGCACATATGCGGGGCCCAAGGCTTGTCTTTGTCACCAACCTTGCATCTGAAGTAAAGATGATTAGCCTTGTTCACTTGAGAAGTGATCCTTTTCTTCTGGTTGGCAAATGTCACTTCCCCACAAATAGAGCAGAAATTGTCTACACTATTAACACACTTTTGAGGCATTACTGTTCGGTATTGTGTCTAAATGGATAAAATAATAACGGTTCTGTGGAACAGTAGCTTAAACTGTCTCGCAAAAAGTCTGATATATTTTCAATGCTCAACCTTTCCGACAGGGCTTTCTATAGTGCACTGCTGACGTCAGCTTACTTCAGCAGCTGCCTGGCAGTAATATTGCATTGCATCAGAAAGTGATGCAATCAACTCTGGATGATGTGTGCATGATGGTATTATGCAGTACGATGCAATATTACATAATTCTAGGCTGGTTTAGGATGTTGTTGCAGTCCTACTGGATAAATTTACATGGTGAAACATGTAAAATGAATTATATGAAATATCTTCAAAACGGGAGCTAATAAAATATTTCCAGGGTTATATTCATGTTCAGCACACCAAGATACTACAGATTAGGGCCTTTTAAGTCA
Organism: Scalopus aquaticus; assembly: GCA_004024925.1. NCBI lineage: Eukaryota > Metazoa > Chordata > Mammalia > Eulipotyphla > Talpidae > Scalopus > Scalopus aquaticus. The sequence goes on along the minus strand of PVIJ01010880.1, from coordinate 44,812 downwards.
GTAACAATCTCACTGTTTACCAGTGTTATTTAACTTACTAATTCTGAAGTTTTTTCCCATTGTCTTCTAACTTGCATGTTGCTCTTGTGGTGTCCCTGTATAGTATATAACTTATGATCTGTATCTTTTAGCATCTTCTTTTTACCCATGGTGTTCTAAAATTCAGTGACACTGTGGGTTGGTGTGGTTTTGGTTAGTGTCAATTCATGTGCCGTGCACTTAGGGAGCCCCTTCTGTCTAGAAATTCATGTTCTTTAGTTATAGGAATCTTCCCTGTATATGTTCTTTTTTTTTAACTACTATTTTTCTAACTATTTTCTTTCTTTTTTCACAATTTGGAGGCAATCTTTAAATTTATCTTTTAATTCTTCCATTGAATTTTAGTATTTTTTTATTTTCCTTTTTCTTTTTTTTTTTTTTTTGGTATTTATTTGTGTATTTTTTACATCACTGTTCTTTTTGCACAATGTTTGCTCTCTTTTCCCACATGTAGTCCCCACACAACATCCATCACCAGCTCACCCGTGCACCATCACCATAGTGCTTTGTGCTCCTTCTGCCATTGTTTTGGTCTCTCTACCTCCCACTCCCCTGTGGAATGTCTCTGAATTATAGTTGTCAGTTTACTTTTGTTTTATTTTATTGTGGGTTTTGTTGTTGTTGTTATATTTTTTTCCACTGATCCCTTATTTGGTTCCTCTATATTCTATTCAGTAACAAGCATTGCTTTTATATGGAATTGCTGGCTTTTCATGTCTCGGGGGCTACTTAGATATTTGTATTTTTCTTTTTTGTCTGCATTTTGCAATCTACATTTTCATTTTTGCATTTCTTTATCTTTTACCTGTAGTTTTTTTCTCAAATAACTATTGATTTTGGTCCTACTTTCTTATTTAAGAATAAGGCACTTTACTCTAAATTTAAAAAAGATTGTAACTGTGTTGGTGAGGATACGGAGAAACAGGAATTTCCTTAGACTCTTGGGGAAGATAAATTGGTACAAAATGACTTGGTAAAATTAGCTTATCTGTAGAGTTGAGAATATGCCTGTGTTGTGATTCTGAGCTTCTGCGGGGTGAAATCCAACGGAAATGTTTGTACATGTGCGTGAAGAGATATATGTAAGAATGTCCAAAGGATTAATTTTCATAATACTTAGAAAGTGGAACAAATGAGATGTCCATCACTAGTAGAATTGATAAATTGTTCTTATAATGGAATATTATATGACATTGAAAAACTAGACTCTAGTTATTTACAAATATATGAATAAATTTCACAAATATAATGTTACCATGTATAATATATATCATTGTCATTAGCGTAGACACATATAGACACATTAAATTGTGGTGTTAACATCTAAGAATACTATGTAGAAGTAAAAATATGAACTCTAAATGCTTCCACATTTTTAAGTCAATCTTTCAAACATGATACTTGGGGGAAAAGCAGACAAAAAAGAATATACATGTTATATTCATTTAACTAAGCTTCCATAGCAGGCAAAACTAGGCTATGTGGTTAGAGCAACAATAAACTAAACTGTGGTGTTAGCACATGGTATAGTAATTATATTTGAGGAGAAAGAGGGATATGTCCTTGGAAACTTCATGAAGGAGGTAGGTTTCTGGAAGTATTCTATTTCTGGTCTGGTGGCTATGTAGGTTTTCAATGTGTGATATTTAATTACATATATTAAATTTTTTCATTTATTTTAGGTAATCTATATGTGCTATATTTTACAACAAATTTTTTTTAAAGAATTAAAAACTAAAAGTAGTTGGAAATTCTATGTGTATGGTCAAAACTGGGCAACTTGTAATCTTCACTGAAGACTAATGGACAGGAATCTAGAAGTTTCCTGTCAATATTGGTTTATCTTTTTTTTTTTCCCCTCCTGGAGCTATTCAACTATTTCAGAGACCAGTATACCAATTGCTTGCCTGAGGCAGTATTTGCAAGGCTGCCAGCAGTCCTAAACAGAGTGTAGAAAAGGTTAGAGGGTCTTGTCACTTAGAATGCCAATTTCAACTTCATCTGCCCATTTTCAGTAGGATGCTTCTCCTATCACAATCCTCCTTGTATTTTGAATGTCTCTAGTTCAATTTCTCCACCCCAAATCACCTGTTTGCTGAAGGGAGAATGCCTGGGGATATAACTGTGCCTAATCATATTTTCAAACAAACATCTTGTTTTCAGCCTTTTGTTTCTCTTTCTTCTTTGAGACAACGAATTATTGATATTCCCCAACCTTTACTGGTATTCAAGTCTTAAAATTACTTATTTCTTGTTTTTATCTTCTTCCCCTTATGAAATTGGCATTCACATTTCTTACATCTTCTTTTGTCCATATTTTATCTTCCAAAACTCTGCTGACTTTTTTTTAAAGATTTATTTATTTATGCATACAAGCTGAGGTACAGGCCAGAGGTGTGGGGCGGCAAGAGGGTTCATCAGAGACAGAGTGGGAAGCGGAACAGGCAGATCGAGGGAAATACACTGCTGAGGGGAGCACTGGGCAAGACAGGAGAGGTCTGCCACGCCATGTGGGAATCTCCCCTGCTGGGTGTCGAATTCGTGTCGCCGCTGCCGACAGCTCCACAGCGCAGTGCCCAACTGCTGCGCCACCGGGGAGGCCCAACCCTGCTGACTTTTGTTTCCATTTTTATTTTTTTGTCTTTTTGGGTTGAATTTATGGGTTGAATTGGGTCTTCCCAAAATTCATATTTTGAAGTCCTAACCCAGCACCTCAAAGTACAACCTAAGAGATGTGGTTTATAGAAGTAGTCAGGTTAAAATTAAGTCATTAGGGTGGATTCTAGTCCTTATGACTTGGAGAAGGCAGCCATCTAAATGCTGAGGAAAGACACCTACAACAGATCCTTTGCCAACAGTCCTCAAAAGGAGGTATTCAGTCAACACCTTGACTTTGAACTAAGACTCTCCAGAAATGTGAAATTTCTATTTTAGTCCCCCAGTCTTTAGTACTATCCTATGGCAGCATAAGACATGTCATTGCACGATAATACAATGACAATTGAAACACATTATTTGCCATCATTGTTGTGACATTTTAGAAAGGATAAGGGAAACTATATTTAAGAGGAAGTTCTAGTAGGTCTTTACCTGTATTATTTTACATAATGGAAGTGCCAATCTATAAATGGTAACATTTCCACAAAGGATAAACAGAGCATCTGAATTCAGGTGTGCTCCATTCAAACTTTAAACTCTTCATTAGTACACTGCACTTCTCCATGCTTCAGTCTAGTCAATGATAACATGGATTTTGTTTAATGATTTGAAGGGACAAAAATGTCAATGAAAGTGTTTTGTTCATTGTCACCTCTTTCAGCAGTAATTATACTTGTCGTTTAATACAAGAGAGAAGGAAGAACTGCTATTTGTTGAATACTTACTCTGTACTTTACATTTTAGTCCAGCTTTGACATCCAAAATAGCCCTATTGAGGATGGTATAATCATTACCATTTTAGAGAATTCAGGCTCAGAAAACTTGGATGCTACCTTCATTGCATTTTTGTCATGTACCCTACAAGAAGATAGTCAAGTCACATGGGCAGGAAGTGGACCAGATCCAGAAATACTGCAGAGACCATGCAGCTCCATTAACTTAAAGGCCTTTCAGGGCTCCTTTGATAGCTTGTGATGGCTTCACTATTCTCATGAGATTCAAACTTGAATGTTTGATACTCAATGCATTGATTGATTAATAGCACCAGCATTACTCAGAACTAAAATCTCTGGCCACTCCCTAAACTTCCTGAAACAGAATCTGCACTTGAGAAAATTTTCAAGTCACACACACACACACACACACACACACACACACACACACACACACACACTCTCCCACTCCCACTCCAGAAACACTTAGGATAGCATCAGGTAGCTACAGTCTGAATTAATACCAACTCACATAGGAACCTCTTTTCTTTGCTCATTGTCAATTTTCAATGGTTGCCTTTTTCCATGGAGTTGTTGCTGTCATTTTTCATTTATTATCTTCCCCTCTGTTACTTAGTTCTTTCAGTGAGATACCAGTGTATTTGTGCTTGACTTCTCTCAAAAGTAGTCATTTATGTGAGTATCCTCTGGACCGGAGCCCCTTTTAGGTACCTATGCTCACGCTTACTCTGTCTTGCTGCATTTTCTATTTCCCTGGTGTTCTTATGTATCAGGAGTAATTTGGGATCTCTCTTTAAATTGACCACTTACCATGTCTATGAAAATCCCCATTTCCTCAAACTCAGCGTCAACTCTTCCTCATCAGTGAAAGTCCTCCTAAAGGAGAAATAACTCAAGGTTCTCTACTGAGGAGTTTTTAAAGCAATTATTTGCAAATTGCAGCAGCATTTAATATAACAGCTTAAGTTCTCATTTCTTTTATCTAATTCAGGGTTTGATATGTGCTGCCTGCATCCTCCATGTTTCTTGAATGATTTATTTTCCCAAGCAAGTGAGCGTTTATCTAACTTCTCTACTAATCTGTGAGATGGGACAGTACCTTAATTCATTTCTGACTTCCTGGTGAATGTTCTCCAGCTGCAGGCCTCTAAGTAAATGGACTTCCATCTTGTATACAGCTGCCCCCTCTGCATGTCCTGAAATGCCCTCTACATGAGGACTGGCAAGGGCCATCCAGACTTCTGTTTCTTCGTTTAGATAAGTCGTTTGTGCAGGGGGCAAGGGGGAAGTAAATGGAATGTGTTTTATGAGCCCAGTCTTTATATCAGAGGTAGTTCAGTTCTGACAAGAGGAACTGTATTTAGTATGAGTTCTTATTTCTGGCTCTTGCCTGGGAAGATTGCATGTACTCAAAATAAACTCTTGACTCTTCTAATGTTTAAAAGTCTTCACATTATTTGCTCTATCTGAAAAATAAAGGAGGCAATCCTGACCGTGTCAGAAAGAAAATGAGTGTACAAAGGGTCTTTAGGGATAGTGAAAGGCCCATCTTATTTAGTAAAGAAACCATTTTAGTATCCTTTTCTATATCTCCAGCAACTGTACTTTATTAATGGGATTGAAAACAACCATATAGTTAAATTTCCCAATCGTATAACCTTTCCCAGTCCAGTTTCTGTGCCATATATACAATGTAGAATGAAAATTCTGTAGGCAAAGAGCCAGAGCCCACAGAACAAATCTGAAGATTTATGAGGCTTTGCAATCCTTTGAAAAAAGGATCAGATGTTTGTGAAACATCTTAAAGTTTTACTTTTATACTCTTTCTCAAAGCTTGTTTTAGGAAATTACATCTTGAAAATTCAGTCCAAATACAAAAGCAAAATCCTTTCTCTTTGAAATTGTATAATAAAACCTGGCACAGTTTTCATCAAAGGAAAATACCAGAGGCAGGAACAGAGAGAAGAGGTTGGATTATGTAGAAATAGAGCAGGTGAAAGAAATGCTAGTCTTAGGGTCTTAGGGTCTTAGCTGAAGAATTTGATTCTTTGAATCTGGTTTTTAAACAACATTCTAAGCACCTGAGTTCTACAAGGTTACCGTGTATTGATGATCATGTATTTTCCTTTCCTTTTTTTTTTTTTTTTTTGATCTTTCTCGGGATCTGTTCTGCCAAGTAGCATTTCCATTCCCCACCCCTTCTGCCTTTTCTAATTCAAAACCTTAACTTCTTCATCATTACTTTCCCCACCTTGGGGTATCTTGGCTTCATCCTGAATCAAAATAAGTGAGTCAGTTTTAACTTTTTGCAAAATGTACCCAGTTCTCTTTCTGAGCTAAAAATTCACATTTCCAACTGGGGCGGTAGCTCCTCTGAGAAAAACTGACACTTTGCCTCTGGTGGAATTATGAAATTTTGTGAATTTGCCACAGGCAAAACTTGCTGTTTCTGCAAGCCTAAGTATCTCTCTCTCTTTTTTTTTTCCAGTCAAAAACCAATGTTCATGATACTTCTCTAGTTAAAAAAAAAAAAAAAATCCCTGAAGTTTTTTTTTTTTTTTTAATTAGGGTATTGTGACTTTTTTTAAAACTTAAAATCTTGGAAGGCCCTTTTCCAATTCCTTATCCTCTCTCTCTCTAACACCAGGCAAGGGGGAGACTGGACTTCCTCCTATACGTAGTGAGCGTTTACTCTATGGCAGCAATGATTCTAATTTGTCTTGTTTCTCAAATATCCTCTTGTCAGTGACCTATTGGTAGAATGTTGCATGTATTTTATTGAATTCTCTACCTAGCTAAGCTAGTAGTCTTTAAAAAAGTTATTTAAAAACTATCATGGAAATTACATTATACTTGCCTAACAACTGCCAATCCAGCAGAAGTTTGATCAGACCTTTGGATGTTTACCTTTCAACCCTTGTCTCTGTAGTCATTTTCAGGCACCCTGGAGCACCAAGCAAGCGGTCAACTCATGAACTGATGCTAGGTGCTAAAATGTGCCACATGACTTCGAAAATCTCCCTCTTAGACAGTCATCACAAACTCTATAGCAGTTACATAGCATTGGTTGTATTTATAGTTTTAACATTAAATTTAACAAAGCCTAGTTTTCTACCCTCACTGAATTTTCTCTACCTAGTCTTTCCTTTGTTTCAATTTTAAATAAGACATTCAATACTAATTCCGTGAGAAGAGGTAAGAAGATATGGTTCTCTAACATTTATTGGGGTTACTCTGTGCAAGGATGTTTTCTAGTCATTCCTTTAATCCTCATGACAATTCTTGTAGAGTCTGTGATTATCCATCCTCATCCTTTCATATAGGTAAACTGAGACCAAGAGAAGATGAGTAATTTGCTCCAAATCATACGTGCAGGCTTGGCAGACTGGGGCTCAAGTAGGAGTCTGCCCTGCAGTACCAGTGCTTCTAATTGGTGTCTATGTTTTGTCTATAGTATCAGTGACTTATGGTATAGCTATTTGAAATCCAGTTTTAAGGTTCTGGCTAGAGAGGGAGGCAAAAGAATGGGCAACATAACATTTAGTTTTGTCTCTTTCCTCTTGAAGAGGCATAGTCAAGAGGAAAAGGGGCAGGAATAAAAAAACTTGCTGGTGAACATTCTTCACTAGAACTTATCCTGGACTGTGAGCTAGTGTTGTTTCTAAATGGTTAAGAACAACTGCCAGTTAGCCAGTTATCTGTGTGAGTAGATAAATGGCATTGCCAATTCAATAGGATGGATAGGGTGCCACCATTGTGTCCCTTTTCTAGTATCCTTCATTCAGATATCCTGTCTCCTAGAAAAATCAGAGATGACAAGTCTATTTGTTAAGAAGTTATCTGTCATGACAATGGTATACCCCAATGGCATGACAAAGGAAAGAGTGGGTGACAGAGCTGCATCTGATTTGTAGATTCATTTATCTTACTGTTAACAGAAACTCTTATGACTCTTGATGTTAAAATATATGTAGTTGGATTAAAATTCATTGTTGGGAAATTTTCCCAAGATTATATGTTTTGTATTTTTGATTAGGTGAAGTCCAGAGGTTGTTCTATTTGTTTTCCATCCCTGGGCTGGAATAGGTTCATCTCAACCTTTGTCTTGAATCTTCAGCATTTCTGTGTGATTCTGTATTTTCCACCTCACACCCAGTGTTTGCAAGTTCCCTATCTCTGAGCAGCAGTGCTCTCATTAAAGCTACTATTTGACATCACCATTCTCTGCTGATATTCTTGGAAACTGTTGGAGCAATGTTTGTACAGCTGTAGCCTTTGTTTTCCAATCAAGAGAGGCTAGGGAATATACTAATGAGCTTTCCACACAAATCCAGAGAACATGCCCAGGTAAAGATCATGTGGCTTCAATTTCTATTTTCACTTTTTTCCTGACACAACTTCTTTTAACTAGCAAATGTGTCAATTTGTGTACTGTCAATGTCAATGTCAGCCATAGACTTCCCTTGTTTTTTGGATTTTACTTTCACATATTTTGCCAGAGGCAATTAAGGAAGTGATTTGTTTTGGAAACACTGGAGAGTTCTGGCCAAAATTCTGCAGGATGAGAGTGCCAGGCTCAGAGTTTCCAACCAAGTTTATTTCTAATGAAAAATAACAGCTAGGCATACAAAATGCTCCTGTGAAGAGTGCCTGCCACGCGGCCATCAGGCAGAGCACAGCAAATCTCACATGCCAGCCTGGAAGGGCTCCAGTCTCCCTGTACCTGTGTGCTCACTGAGGGGAGGAAGGACAGAGAAGCTGTGTGGCTTAGAAGCACCAGAGTCAGGGAAGAACATAGCAGAGATGCTGGGGCAGGAGAGAAAGTCACCAACTATTGGGGTCTTCGAGAAACAACTTGAGAACCAGCTATGAGAGTCAGCAGAAGAAAACTGCTCCTCAGCTCTAAAAAAGGTGTAATCTTGCTGTTTGTGACAATCTGGATGGATCTGGGGCAATTTTGCTAAGCCAAATAAGCCAGAATAGACAAGGGCTGGATAGTGCCACTCATGTGTGGGATATAGACAAACAAAACGGAGAGGGAGACAAAAGCAAATTATAAACAAACCCTTGACATCTGACTGTAGAAATGAGGCTACAGATGGGCAGGTGGAGGAGGAAGGAGGGCACAGGGGGTGAGGGTGCTGATGGGGTGTGGTGCAGGAATATGGGTACCTTGGTGGTAGGCATTGTGACGTCACATACATCTGAAGAGTGTGAACCTGTACCTTTGAATCACACGCAGTATTATAAATCAAAGTTATCTCAAAAAGAAAGGGTACACACAAGGCAAGTAGAGACAGCCTTAGTCTCAGCATTACTACTGATAATGGAGAGCGAGAGAGGGAGGGAGATGTGCCTGAGCTGCACTTGTCCAGTTCCTTCACCCAAACTCCCCAGCAATGTCAGTTTCTCTTTTCTTATGCGACTGATTAAGGAGGAGGGAGGGAGAGATAGAGGGTGAAGGGAGGGAAGGAGGGAGGAAGAGAGGGAGAAAATGTCCTCTCACCAGTGGTAGCACTGCAGGATGACATGAGGTGAGGCTGTAACACATCTGTAAGGCTTATCAGGACCCAAAGACTACTTTTAGACTCCATGATGAAGTCAAAACTAATTAGTATGGTACAGTCCACCAGTCTCTTTAAAATGTTTTATGTACCTACCTGCCTCGTGTCTTCTCACCTACTTCCATCTTGTGGAACTTTGTGTTCCAGGTCATGCTGAAGGCCTGTCCTGCTAGGGGCTCCTAAGTGTCCTTTGCTGGAATGTTGTTCCTATCTCCCCTTTCCATAAAAGCTTCCTCCCATTCTGAAGACCTCACTTGTTTTTGTTGGCATTTCAGGGCCACACTTAATTTTTTCCTTTAAAAAAACACCACCACCCTGATCTAGGCTGGTAAGCCTTTGGTGATTCCATAGTTTGTATGTAAACACTGGTAGTTGTCTACAAGTTGTACTTCTCCACCTCTTCCTTATTTATTAGAACATATTAAAATACGTACAATTAAAGGCACAATTAAAATACGTATCTTCCCATCCTGTCTTCTGATAGGTTACTCATCCATTTCTGATCATTGAAATGTAGGAGTTTCTCGGTAGACTTTCTGAGGAATTTTTTCTAATTCTCGACTGGTCTGTTTATCTTTGGCCTTTGTCCCTTCTTTCTATTGTCCTGGTATGTAAATAGCATGTATACTTTGTGACCATGAGGATGAAACTCACATCCAAAGGATGATGGAATGAGAAGATAAAAATACCCTTGGTCCTTGATGCCATGATTAAACTGTGGAATTAACCCTGGACCATCCCTGGTTTTCTTGTTAAATGAGGCAAATTTCTTTCTTTTAAAGCCACTGTTATTTTGTTGTTGTTGCTTGCTGTCAAATTCATATCTGACCACTAATATATCTGTAGGTGTTTTTAGTTGCTACTTATACTTTGGTTCCCGTCACTACTCTGAGATAAGGGACCAATTTGTTCATTTGTTTGCCCAGCACCCAGCATGCTTTTTAGCACCAGCAGAAGCTCAAAACATTATTTTGGAATTTATGAGGTTTGAAGTATTACTACAAAAGACAATTTCTCTTTGCTGATGATTATAACTGTAATTATGAATATTGCATTTGTATCCATAAAACCTGTACTTCTCAAGTAACTGAGAATAATTCACTGCAATAAGATACGAATTTAAACTCATGAGATTGATTTTTATGTGTGGCCTGTGTTACTATTACTACCAGCCTCAATTTTATATGAAACCCATCATTATTGAATCTAAGAGGGTAAATATTGGCAGAAATCTCAATAAGTGAAAGATAAGACTAGGTTTTTAGTTTAGAAAACTACCTTTTTTGAAGTCAGTGAAATTGGATTTGGGAAGTAAATTTGCGTTAGCTAAATTTTTAACTTTTTGTAGGTTCTGGATCACAGTCCGATCGTCCTCCCCCACTCCTACCCACCATACAAGCTATAAATGTCTTTCCTATTTGTTGGTGATACATACATAGTGATATAAAGTTGTTTTGTTTTTTTAAGATTTTTTATGCATTCAAGCTGGGGTGTAGGACAGAGGTGTGGGGCGGTGAGAGGATTCACCAGAGACAGAGTGGGGAGCAGAACAGGCGGATCTACTGAAATACACTGCTGAGGGGAGCAGCAGGCGAGGCAGGAGAGGTCTGCTGCACCATGTGGGAAGCTCCCTGACTGGGGATCGAACTTGTGCTGTAGTGACTGCGGATAGCTTCAGAGTGCTGTGCTCAACCCGTTGCGCCACCAGGGAGGCCCTGAAATAAAGTCATGATCCACATTTTGAGTTTGTTTTCTTTGGTCTGAACTAGCAAATTTGAGACATAATTCCTGTAAGACCAATACTTCTCTGTTTAGTTAACACTTTGTGGTCCACTCAACTATTAATATGTGTTTTTGTCACCAGTATCAGGTGGCCACTCACGTATTAATACATGTTCATCTAGTCTCCGGTTTTTCATGCCACGGTGGATTTATCTGGAACTATTTGGAGCTATTTCTTTGATCATACTCAGTCTAGAAGCTTTAATCTCTATGCATTTAAAATTTCATTAAAATATATCCAGTAGTTCAGGAGTTGTGTGTGTTTTATTGGATTCTTATACCATTCATGCGTTGGCATAGAAAATGGCCGGCCCCCGAGGGCTGGTAAATTTAAAGGGCACTAGCACACAAAGTGTTAATAGCAGACATAGCCTCAGGATTTCACTTGCTAGCCCTCATCACGGTGGGCTGGACTCTCCTGACATGGTCATATGCCATGCTTGTAGGGTAAGTGAGAGCATGCATCTTCAGTGAGACTTCTAAGCATGTAATTCTTTCCTTTCAGTTGCAGCCACCTGAGTCCAGAATGCTTCTCTCCACAGCAAACACCCCAGCAGAGGGACTCCAGGTAAGAGGCATGGCCCAAGCTCTCTTTTAGTTTTAACTGCTCAGTAATCAAGGGTTATTCACTGAGTAACTGAATATGCAAATACTTGAATGTAGTCACAGAGGCCCCAATGTAAGAAGTTGGCATCTGAACAAAAATCAGAACTCACCTGGCACAAGAATAATGAGAAACACACAAATTGGATCAATCTAGAGATGATTACCCCCAGCCATAGTCCCTGAGTAATGATGGGCTGCAATCTGATGTTTGAATCTATTCTAAACTGTTTAGGTCATTGTACATGAAGTGCCTGTATTATCCTTTCTTATCTTGTTACAGAATGAGAGATTGTCATTCTCAAGAATCATTGTAGGCTCTTGGTATAGGTACTTGGACTAGGTAGTTCCTCCTTGATAATTAGCATCAAGACTGTGGGTCCCTGCAATTGGCCACATCATGGCCAACTTCATGAAGTTCGTGCTGCATGTGCATTCACAAATTAGTACAAGCGTGGTGGAGATTTTTCATTTTTTCTTTTACCTATTACTCTTGGTAAGCTGACTTTAACATATGCTGTAATGCATAATAACCTGAAAATTTATAGTAATCTTAAATAAACTTGTTGGATGACTTCCTATTTATAGAGGCACTTGAAACATGACTCATTGCTTTACACAAGAGAACTGGAATTTTTTTTTCCTAGTGGGGTGAAAGAAGGTAAGGGACAATGACAAATGGTGATTTGCTCTGTGGTGTTTCACTTATCATTTCCCCTGGACTAAATGTGATGGGTTACATTTTAAGGGTTCCAATATTAATGAGTCAAAGTAAGAAAAAATCTCGAGAAATTGAGTAGCTTGTATTCTCGTGTGCATGGACAATCACCCCTTCTAATTACATAGTATTCCTAAATATCATTTATTGCAACTCTGATTGTAGATGGGTTTTATCTTTCTGCTGGGAAATAGCCATCATCCTTGAAGACTGGAAGGGGCTTTTGATAATTATCAGTTTAGGGTTGAAAAACTACAGACTTGTTATTTTAGCATGAATAAGACAATTATTTTGACACAAAGAATTATTCAAATAATGGAACTGGTTTTCCTGGTTAGTCCCTTTAACTATTAGAGAGAATAATTGGGTTTCAGACCCGTCCGGGTTGGTGTGCCATTGGTTGAGCTTCTCAGGAGACATGGCCAAGCTTGCCACATCACACCTGCCATAAATGCCTGCCCAGGCTTCTCTTTGCAGCCGCTCCTCAGCCTGGCCCATGTCCTGGGGGTTTGGTGCTGTACTTTGGCGCTTTCTCACATCATGAGCCCTTTGCTCACAACAATATATCTCCCTCGCTTTCCTTTCCTTTAGACAACCCTTTCGAAACCTCTTTTGCAAGTTCCTCTTTTATTTTTATTCCTGTGCCTTCAGGGTGGCTTATGATGTCTTAATTAATGTTTTTATCTAGTCATTATTGTGACTGCTTTCCAGGGCTATGGTAGGAGGAAAACTTTATAAATAAAGTGATTATTCCCTCAAAATCAAACCGGGCAAGATTTAGCCTCCCTTGTGTGGGTCTGCTGCTCCCATAGAGGTATCCCCAGCTGAAATCTGCATCAGCGAGCATTTCCTTGCACGTGTGTGTAGGAGGGTCTGATCGCACAACCTGTTTACTTGAGCTGGGTGACATTGTTGGGATGCTGGTGGGTGGCATCGCAGCTGCTGTTTGGAAGCTGCCTCAGCAGGGAAGAAACCACACTAAACAGTCAGGAACAAACTGTGCTAAAGTGGGGAAAATGGTACAATTGACAAAACTATTCAGCGGTGGAAATAGCCACAGAACCTGGACTGTATCACTGACATTGCCACCTCATTTGCAGAGTGTCTGGGAATAGTAAGGCCTTGTGATTTTCCTTAATTTCTGCCACTTCAAGTTTACAAGCAGTGCCAGGAAGTGGGGCACAGAGAGCAGAGTCATGACTTCTTTTCTCCCCAACAAAGGCACTTAACATCCTGCATCTCTGTGCTGCGATGCAGGCTGCAAGCCTGACGGGTCTCTGGGGCGGCAGACATTGAATGTCCAAACTGCAGTTTGAAAAATCACCATATTTCTTTAGCTTCATTTTTAGAGCTACAAAAATGATCTCAGCATCAGCAATCATCACTTAAAGGAGGGAGGAGAAGACTTATGTCATTGAATGCTTGCTCCATAATTGAGTTTGGTTTTTAATTACAAAGAAAGGTCATGTGGTAGGGAAGTAACTGTCACTGCAGAGCCCTTTACTCCATTGAGTTCTGCCATTTTTGGCAAACACTATGTCCACTGCAAAACCTCTGACTGAGTTATTAATCATGTTTGCTGGGCAAGCTTCAATAATCTGCAGCTTGGATAAGAAGCCAAGTATGGAGCTGGAAGGATGTGATGACAAAACTCTTGATACCTCTCACTCTCAGACTCTGCTCATGATGAGGATTAATTTTTTTCATCTCCATTTAATTAAAGGGGGTAAAAATGAGAGGAAGTGATTTCGGTGTTGTCTCATGCTCCCAGCTGTCATGTTTGTAATTACAAAGAAATGGACCACATGAAGGCTGGCAAAGCATTTGAATGTAGGGCACATGGAGTATGGGTTGCTAGAGAAAGATGGACCCAGGACTGCTGCCGAGGAATGGAGGATAACATTCACATGAAGCCAGACAGCCTGATATTTTCCCTGTCATCTTTATTGCCTTTTCAAGAGTCTTTGTTGTTTTATCAGTCTCTGCTGATTGAGCTAGTGGAGAAGAATCCACCCCTTACCCACTGGCCATGAGAGATGGCCCTCCTACCTGCCTTGTCTTTGAGAAAGTTCTGCGACCCAATTTAGAGCAAGCAACTATAACTTTCATGGTCTCAAAGATTGAAAATGAATATCAGTTAAGTTACTTCAAGAACTGTATACTTGAGAGGTCCTCCCCTCATAGCCAGAAACATCTAAACTCCCAAGAAATGACAAAACTATTGACAAAACTTGTCAATGACATTGGTTCGTAGTATTAAAGTGGTTTCTTTTTTCATCAGAGGCAGTACTTTACAAAGTTTGCTCTGCAGAAAACTGATTTTTGGGGTTCTGAGGGCTCAGTGGTGAAGAAGTTTGGAAAATGCTGAATGAAATAAACTCTCAGAATGAACTAACTAGTACTTTGAGTCTGGAAAATAGAAATATATGAAATATATGAGAAATATATATTTCATAAGACATATATTATTTGACAAACTTTGGGATAAAATTATTCTACAGAACAAATGTATTTCTTATCCTTAGTATACTTGTGAAATAAGTCAGACAGAAAAGATCTCATATGATATTGCTCATCTGTAGCAAATATAGAAAAATAAAACATGAACTAAATAAACCAAAAATAAACCTTGGACCAAAAGACCAATTAGTAGGTGCCAGAAGGTAAAGGTGGAAGAATGGTAAATTTGGAAAAAGGAGAGACTGTACTATGGTAAAGGATAGATTTGGGCTTTTGCCATGAATTTAATGTAGTATATACACAAGTTGATTCTCATCAATTAACACCTGAAACATACGGTGCGATATTACACACACACACACACACACACACACACACACACACACACAAGAATGGGTGTACTGGCACCTTTAAACTTCTTTCCTCTTGTTCTTTATGATCCAAGAATTTTCATTCTTTCTGGAACTGAAACTTGTGGTGTTACTTCTTCCTCTGTGGTGTGGCTGTGACTAATAATGCGATCTTTTGACTTATATTGTCTGGATAATGTGATAATGGGGCACTTTCCATTTTTCTGGCTGCCTATAATCTGTGTAATTCCTTTATTGGCTTTGGGGGATCCCCCATGATGTCGCTATGAGTGAGACACCAGGAATCATCCTCTCCATATTCCAGGGCAGCAAGGTGTGGGCGTAGGACTGTAGGATAACCAATAAAATGCTTCTGCATTAGAAGGGTGAATCTTGAGTGTACAGAATAAAGAGAATGGGTGGGTGGGACTGTAATTGGGTATATCTAGCAATGGTGATACTATAAATATCCCTAATAGTGACTAATCTCTGATTCTTTCTTATTTCTAAGTTGAATCATCCAAAATCTTATATCCATGTTTTTCAATAAATACTCCCCCCTTTTTAAAACTCAGACAGCACAATGCTTTCTTTTTTATATATAAGCAAAAACTTATTGGTTGAGAACTCTATAGATATCGGAAGTCTCTGCTCCAAATATAGTAGAAAAAGGCACCATTTGCTTTAGTGTCCTGCATTGTTTAGGGACAGTGAATCTGCTTTAGCACTGTTAGCAGAAATATGACACTGACTGTTTACTACTATTGTCTTCCTCCTAGCCCCCATCCCCCCAAACCCCACCTGTCTTGAAGCTTAACTTGAAGCTTTATGCCAATACTTCTATGATGTAATCCTTCAACTTCTGATTTAGTAAAGGATCTACAAAATATGGGGAAAAAGACTACTTCGAGTGGACAGATTAATGTGCATACCTGTGAGTGGATTCTATTTCTGTGCAGAGGTAACAGCACAGTGGCCTCTGCCAGGAGATCTGGATTTCATGAAGGTGTCTCTCCTTATCATGGTTAGTTCTCCAGGTAAGGATGAAACATTTGACAGGGGGCTCATTATTTTAGGAATGTTGGACTGTTTATAGTCAAACAAAAGTTCATTGGCATAGCTGATTTTTAGGCAAACTGGTGGTTTCTCAAACTAAAAACAGGAGGAAGTACACCTGAAGGAACTCACAATCCCTTGGCAGCTGTTCTCTCCTACTGTAATCTTCAGTGCTCTCTCTCCACCTCTTGTAGGCCATCCTCACCTTCTCCCTATGGGCCATATTGACTTTCCCCTGCTTGTTGATTTGCTCTCCTTAGCACTTGCCTTGGTTAAGCTTTTGGGGCTAGGTTACTACCTCCTCCAAGGCACCGTTGTCAGCCTGGGATTGACAGAAGGTTGTGCCCGGAGTATTGCGTACAGAATTAGACTGATGGACTTTACCTGGACAGAGTTTCCCAACTTCAAGACCCAACTTTAATCCTCTTTTTAGGAAGCTTTCCCTGTATTCCATACAGAGTATGGTGTCTAATGAATTCTAGTCCCGAACTCACTTGCAGATCTTCATCTAGCAGTGTTTTAGGCAGCTCGTATAATTTTGGCCAATTTACTCTTTAATTCTGGTATTTTTCCTAAACTTTCTGGGCTACGTGACTTCTCACCACCACATAGCACCACTGTTGTAAGCAGATAGAATTTTATCCCTCAGGGCACTATTCCTTGGCAAATGGAAACGCAATAAAATATTTGGTGGTGAGGTTTTTCACCCATCTGTAAAATTACTGCTCAAATATTCACATAATGACTGTATTTAAAATAAGCGTGGGTTTGTTTTTTAGGTGTTTATTTTTTAAGTGTGTTTTGAAAAGCTTCCATAAAAATTGCCAAGTGGTGGTTTCATTACTAAGTATTTTTAGCTCAATATTTTGAGTTAAATATTGTGGTTTCACAGTTGTCTACCCCAGTGTCTCTTATCTCACTAAAACTTCTTTGTGCGATACTTGAACCTTACTTTGTGCCTGGGGCTGCAGTAAAGTAATTCTTCAATTAGTAACAACAGTAAGAAAATAAAGTGAATCATCCTTGCCAAGTACAAAGAGATTACAAATCCCATTTTACAAAGGAAAACTAAATATAGATGTGCCCCCATTGAGCTGCTGCCTCAGAGAAGAGCGAGACAATTCACGCAAGAGAAGGAAACAGGTTTGATGTACGATCTGCCAAATGGAGAAACTTCGGTAGAGCATTTTGTCCTCTGTGGTCCCAAACTTCCCTGGCTGAATTCTGCCTTCTTTCTCAAACATTTCCCAAGCAACATACCATGGGCTATTTTGAGGAAATATTTTCACAAAATAACTAAACCTTATGTTTGCAGACAGGCTATGAAGTCTAGGGGTTTTTTTATAAAAATTTTCATCTCACACTGGAACTTCTTGATCCAACTGGCACCCCTACTTCCCATGAATCCTGAAGAACAGATGGAAGTGTGAACCTGATTTTGACTGAGGTTTAACTCAGAGTTAGGAATAATTTTAAAAAAATCTATCAGTAGCCCACTACATTCTGATGCTTTTGTGTGAGTGAGCTGTTTTCTCTCAGGAAAAACAGGAAAATTCACAAATGTGAGTCTGCTTTTAATGGAGAGAAAAAATAAATAACAGTTTGAGCAAATGAGCCTTAATCACTTATTAAAAGTGACAGTGAACATGAAAGTGTGTAAAGAGACTGTAAAATATCCCACAGGTGATAGTAATACTACCTCTCTAGTTAATATGTCTCCTGAGAATGTGAAACTAAATGCATGAAGACCATCTTGCTCTGTAAATATAATGCCCTGTGCTTTCTGTTTAAGCCTAAGACTAGTAACTTCCTTTTTCCTGACCATGAAATCTTTTGCTTACCTAAGAAGCAATACTGAGACTTTGGTGAGCCTGGATGACCCCAGTAGAAAGTGGGACTCTGGAATATCCGGACTAGTCAGATCTCAGCAATACAACTAATCTTTGACAAAATCCAGTGGGGCTTTTCTACTTCATGAAAGTACATCTTGGTTTGAAGAACTGAAATACACTTAGTGGCCCTTTCCCACTCAGCCCAACAAGGGCCAAGTTGTGATTCTTTGCTATCACTCATACTTAGAAGTTAGAGAACAAAGAGAAAATCTTTTTAAAAATTCTTTTACTTTTTATTTTCTTACATTGTTGTTCATTATTGTACAATACTTGATTTCTCTCCGCAGGTGTAGTCCCCATAATTCTCCCACCACCACATCACCTGTGAATAGTTGGCATAGTCCCTTGTGCTCTTTCCTCCCCAATTTTGACCTATCTCCCTCAGATCTATAGTTTGCCTGCAAGTTTTGTCTCTTAAATAGAAAATCTTATGAACACACTTTCTCCTTTAGCTTGGGATTTATTATATTTTTCTTTAGAGCTTGGGATATATATTGAAGCTCATATGGGGGTTTTCCTCACACCCTGTGATTGTAGTTCCATTTATTTGTAGTTCCTTTCATCCCTTACAAAAATACCAATCACCTGAAAATTTTACATAAATCTCATTCTAGCTTGCCTAGAAGAGATGACAAATGAGTACTTAGAGGCTGATACCTGTATGTTATTCTTTCATAATTACACAAACTGTATTAGAAATTTGAGTCACTGTTATGGTAAAACTGTGTGTTTTTCAGAGTTGGGAGCAACCTGAGAAGATACTCAGCACAATAGTCCATTTTGTAAATCATTAAGAGCAGCTTGTATGTACATAGCCAATTTTAGCTCATGTTTTCATTTACAAAATTTAATTTGAGATCTGAGAAGATACAATTCTCATTGCATACAGAGAAAGCACATTTTAGGGTTCAAATGACCTAAAAACAACAGCAACAACAACAACTATCAGACTGCAGATTAGTGTCAGAAATAACTTTAGAAACAAGGTCTTCCCCCTTCTGGGCCAATTCTCTTCCCAAAGATGTTACCCTTGCTGTACCCAGACCTGCGAGTCTCTGACCTTCTACTCAAAGACCAGACTCAGTTATCCACCTAGTTAGCCTCCAGCCTTGTCTCAGAATTCTCCTACTTGTGCACGTTTAATAGCCCAAGCTCTAAAGAAAAATATAATAAATCCCAAACTAAAGTAGGGGCTTTTCAATAAACCCTGCTTTGATCCCCAGATAAGGACCAGCATTTCTCTGTCGTGTGTTTTAACTCAGAAAAAAAATCCATTTCCTCTGAAGTACCTTTGAAGCCTTTTAGCAATTTGTATGGACTTCTCTATTCATTCATCAAATATTTGTTAGTGGAATAATGTGTGTGAGATCTGTGCTTATAGTTGATTCTTTCAGACTGTTCTATCTAGAATACTAACTAACATATTACTCAAAAGATGCTTGATGTTCAGCATCTTTCCCATAGAGTATCAAATAAACACATAGATTGAATTTTATCAAATGTTTTCATGGCATCTATTGAGAACTATGGGGACTGCACCTGAGGGGAGAAGTCAAATAGAATGCAAAAATGAACAATGATATGAAAAAATAAATAAATGTAAGTTTTAAAAACCTAAAAAATTAAACACATAGAGAATTGAAATAGTTACTTCAGAAATACAGACCTCTTGATGTGTTTGATGGAAGGAGTCATATTTCAGGTTTGTTTTTTTCAGCCTCTCCCCTCACCATATTAGAACAGGATCTTACATAGTAAATGTTCAGTAGACATCTGTGAATTCTTATCTAAGGAGAGGTTATGGATTACAGGATTCCACAGCTATTTGAATAATGTATAGGCAACTTCTTATCCTAGTGCTTCTCAACCAGGAACAATTTTCCTCCCAGGGGTCATTGGGAAACCACTGGAAATTTTTTTATTGACAAAATATTGGTCTTTAACATTACATAGGCTTCAGTCTTTTAAATTAACTTCTGCATATGCAACCACATGCTTGCCACCAGAATTCTAGTTTCTAATCTCCATACAATTGACCCCTTTTACCTGATTTACCCACTTCCCTCCTCCTTCCCTTCTGATATTAATGATTTTGCTCTTGAAGTCTAAAATATGTTTTTGTTTTATTTAGTTCTTTTTTTTAAAATCATGTGTGAAATAACACTACTGTGTTTTTTCCATCTGGCTAGCTAATTTCTCTAAGCATAATATCCACTCTTTCCATCCACATTGTTGTTGTAAATGGCACAACTTCATCTTTTTGTTTTATGTCTGGGTAATGTTCCATGTGTATAGGTGCCCATCATCTTTACCAGCTTGTGTGTTGATGGCACTTTGGTTATTTCTGAGTTTTGATTATTATGAATAATGCTGTGATGAACATGTTATTGCACATATCTTTGAGTTACCGTTTTCACATTCTTCAGATAGCTACCCAGAAATGTAATCACTGCATTATATATGCTATTTCTGTTCATAATTTTTTGAAATGTCTCCTTATTGTTTTCCATTATCACTGTACCAATTTACATGCCTACCAACAGTGTGCTGGGCTTTGGTTCTCTCCACATACTTGCCAATATCTGTTTTTCATTTCTTTTTGATCATGGCCATTCATATGAGTATGAGATGGTGTTCATTGTTTGGTTTGCATTTCCTGAGTAATAAGTGTTGATCATCTTTCATGTACCTGTGTGTCTTCTTTGGAGAAATGTCTATTCAGATTCTCTGCCCAGTCTTTTAGTGGATTTTTTGTTGTTGTTGTTGCATTATATTAATTGTCTATATTTTGGATACTAACTTATTGTCTGATAAATGAGTTGAAAACAGGGGAGCAAAGAGCACAAGGGACTATGGTGATGGCTCATGGGTGAATTCGTGGTGGGAAACCTACGGGGGATACACAATAATGTAAAGAATATATATTAAAAAAAAAGAAAATATCTTCTCCCATTCAGTAAGTTGCCTTTTCATTTTAGTGATGGTTTCTCTCACTGTACCGAAGCTTTGTAGTTTAATATAATCCCATTTGATTTTTATGATTTTATTTCTCTTGCATTGGAGATGTATCCACGAAGATATTGCTGAGGCTGATTTTGAGGAGTTGATCACTAACTTTTCTTTTCCTATATACGTCATGGTTTCAGGTATTATAAGTCTTTAGGTGATATTTTTAAAGATTTATTATGCATACAAGCTGGAGTATAGGCCAGAGGCATGGGTTGGTGAGAGAATTTATAGTGCTGTGCTTAACCCCGTGTGCACCCAGGGAGGTCCTTTAGATGATATTTTTTAATGTTTTTTAAAATTTTTTATATACATATTATAATCTTTGTTCATTGTTTTTTTTTTTTTTTTTTTTTTTTTTTTTTTTT
>PVIJ01010880.1:0-23482 GCA_004024925.1 Scalopus aquaticus | reverse complement strand
CTTTGAGCTCACTCCCTCTCCCATCCCTGCAGAATGTCTCTGAATTATAGTTGTCTGTTTACTTTTGTTTTGTTTTGTTGTGGTTTTTATTGTTTTTTTTTTCCTTAATCCCTTATTCAGGATTCCTCCTGTAAATGAAACCATTGGATACTTTTCTTTCTCCTTCTTTTAGGTGATATTTTTGATGCACAATTTGGAGTTGCAAGGGGAAGGATATTCGTTGTACTATCATCTAGTGGTTTGAGATCAGGGGAGCTATAAATAACCTACAGTGCACAGGACAGCCCCTAAAACAACATATTATTCTGCTCAAATGTCAGTAATGCTTAGATTGAGAAACCAGGGCTTAAGTAGATCTCTCACTAAAGCCTTTGCGGGTTTCAGTTTAACCTAATGTGGCATTTCAAGGGTATTTTCAGTGTTTGCTTTGCATTGGTAGTTTATTTCATGTGAAATCCTAATGTCAACACAGCCACTAATATCATATGTACTCCCCAATTTTGGATCATAACAATCCTTTGGTATAGTTTCATGACTGTTACTACGATACAAGAAAGGGTGGAATGCAGATTTGATAAAACTCCTGGGAAGATCAATTATTTAACTGTCTTTGCTAGAATTTGTACTATTTACCCATATGATTTTACTATGAAAATTTGAAGGAGACAAGTGAGTCAGACTGAGTAGTTTTTTTCATGTTGCCATTTTAGATCATCTAAATTATTTGATCAAGAATATATATCTGATAAATTGAAAGAATATTGGAACTTAGATAGCTAATATTGTTTGTGCAATGTAACTAGTATCCAGTTTTGTATCTCGAGGTATGTTTATAGTAGTTAGGCACAAATTCCAGAAATACTGTAGCATAAATCTACCTGAATATGGGAGTTAGAACTGTAAGAGAATAAGATACACAGGATTGGCACTGGCAAGTATATAGGATGACTATTTAACTTATCATTCAAACCAGAGCCCAGGTTTGAGAACAGGATATTATTAATAATTAAGCTGGGGCAACAACAATAAATAAGAACTATTTGGGAGGAAATCAGGATTCATAGCCATCTTATCCATGACTCTTCAGATTCAAAGACAAGGGATGGTTCTGTATGTATGTATGTATGTATGTATTTATTTATTTATTGCATAAAAGAACTGGGGTATAGACCAGAGGTGTAGGGGGTGAGAGGATTCACTAGAGACAGAGTGGGAAGCAGAACAGGCAGATCTACTGAAATATACTGCTGAGGGGAGCAGTGGGAGAGACAGGAGAGGTCTGCTGTGCCATGTGGGTTAACTCCCTGGCTGGGGATAGAACTCAAGCCGTAACATTGATAGTGCTGAGCCTTAACCCCTAGGCTGCTAGGAAGGCCCTGATTCTGACTTTAATGTAGTGACATCATGGGTGTAGTACACAGGAGAATATTTTTAAAAGACTTGGACATGAGAGTACTTCCCTAGCATGTGGGTACTGCAAATTTGCATTGATGAATGTGCTTAGTTCATAAGAAGCAGCTATGAAGTGGTTTACTAGAACTTTGGCATAAATAGGGGGCTCTTCAGCAATGGACTATTTTTGCAGGGAAACAGAGCAAGGGAGAGGAGGTAATATGTCCTATATGCTATTTGAAGGGACCCTTGTAGCCACTGGGTAAGGAATAAAGAAAAGTGAATGGCGGTATGGTATAGGGATCAAAATCCAGTTACAGTTTTGTGAGCAGAACATTTAATTAATTTAAATTATTTCAGTTTTCATCTGGTTTTTTGACTTGTGGAGAAAACTTGGTTATACTGGGCAGATGATAAGATCTGGAAAAGATAAATGGTGTATTTCCCAGAGGAGATGATCAACATGGGACTTTTGGAGAATTTCCGTCCAGAGAGCAAGAGTACAGTTTAGGAAAGCAGCATCAAAAGCAAGTGGCCATGGAGTTGGATGCCCAAAAGAGGAGGCGGCACATCAGGAAAACGGTCTGAGTAGATCTAACAGAGCCTGGGGGAAGGGGTAGTTTAGGTATGAAACTGAACATGAACTCATCTAAAATGAAGAATGTCTGCCTAAGCTAGATACTAGCTTGTACTTGAGGATCATCAAAATAGCTTCTGCCAACATCAAACATTGATGCAACATTCTCAGCATGGAAGAGTTGATCTATGTACCTGAATTGGCAGTTCCTTGAAAACATCCAGTTGGTTTTTTGATCCTTGCCCTTACTCCTATCACTGCAGGGCCCTTGTCCCTCCCTCTCTGTACCCTGGCTTATCTGCATATATCAGCCCAAGTGGTACCTTTTTAATGTTTGCTAACATCTAGGAAGCACCGACCACATCTTTGGCCAAGCCCCCTCTTTACCTTACGTACGTTTTCTCGATGTTGGTATGTTAGACTTTCGAGAAATTGTTATTTTCACACAGCAGTTAGAAATGGACTTATCAGTATGTGTTGCCAACAGTTTAGTTTCTGAAATGCTGCTATTTTAGGGTAGCTAGTGATGTTTGAGCCAAGTTTTCACTACTTTTTTTTTTTTTGCTTATCATTTTATGAAAATTGAGAGGAAAATGGGAAGATTAAAAAAATGACAAGAGAAGTTTCCATAAACTTTGTTGAGACTATCTTGAAGTTTATTAAGTGTGTTTGTTGATGATGACAGAACTCAAACCTCAGTTGGATGCTCAGTGGATTCAAGCCTGATCAATTCTGCTCAAGAACACATTTTTTGAATCACATGGAATCCTGTATACATTTTGTTTAAGATTTTATTACTTATATAGTTTACTTAAAAACATTATGTAACTTTCTTTAGATGTTACTAGATTTAAAAGGTTACCCTTGTGAAATAAATTTGAAAAATGCTAGGACATCAAATATGTAAATTCCTTCTTCCTGACTTTTCAGTCTGCTAATATTCATGGTGATTCTTGGAGCATTTTCCAAATGTATTTGACTAGAAGATCTTTTACAGTTGATGCATACTTAAAGATTACAATTGAATTATAAAACTGGGGGTGGGGTGACATGTATCAGACCTGCTCCAGGTATTTGTTAGGCCTCCCTCCCTCCTTCCTCCCCACCATCCTTCATTTGCAAATATCCTACAATGTGGTTTTTCTTATAAAACATAGTAATTTCTCCCATGTATATTTTATATTTTCTCCCATTAGGAAAAAGTATAACGAATTTATATGTTAGGAAGTTCTACTCTTCAGGTAACAGTAAATTTTCTTATCATGGTTATGAAACATCACTTTACTTGATTTTCCTTTATTTTTTAATTTTTTTATTATTTTTTAAAGATTTATTTATTTATGTATACAAGCTGGGGTACAGGCCAGAGGCTTTCCTTTATTTTTTACTGCTGTCACAGTATGATCGGTTGGTTTTGTTTTTTGTGTTTATTTTTAGTTTGCAGGGGACTTGTTTCACATAGACTTTAGAAGTAAAGTCTTGATCACAGTACATCCCCAGACTTAACAACTCGATGGTGATGCACAGGGGAATGAAAGCACAGGAGCTGTGCATGGGTGCTTGGTAGACTTGCTCACTAGCCAAGTTTCTTGTTTCTGTATTCTGAGGGGAGGCAGAGTCTGCTATTTTATGTTACCATCTCTCAAGCAACCTTACTTAGGTAGTTGAATGAACTTTTCATGAATGCCAAGTCTTTGTAGCAAGTTTGCATCATTTTTATGCACTAGTTTCTTGGGAGCATAGTTGTTTCTTTATCTGCACTAAAACAAAATCCTTTTCCCAGGTCACTTACCAAATTGTGCACCTGAGAAGCTGAGACCCCCACTCTATATGTGTAATGCTTCCCAGAAGTACTATCATTCATCTTCTAGACAGCACAACATGTTGTCTGTGTCTTTGACCTCACTGTGCCTTTACTGAGTGTTCTACACCAGGCTGGTGTTATACTCGGCTCTTACCACACATTTCTGTCCTTGATACTCAGCTCTCAAGCCAGAGTGTAAACATTCCTGGTTCTGCAGGCCACTGAGTCTCCCCTAACAGTTCAACTTTGCCTTCGTGGCACAGAGACAGTCTTAGCCAACATGTAGACAGTGGGTGTGGTTGTGTTCCTATGAAGCTTCATACACAAACAGGCTGGCTTTGGCTCAGAGGCTGTAGTCTGCTGACCCGTACCCAGAATCATCTGATGAGATAAATATTACCTCTCCATCATATAGGTAAAAAGATGGAGGGGCATGATGGGTAACAGCCAAGATCATCATGTTGGCTAATGTTAGAGCTTGGATTTAAATCTAGGCTCTGGGCCTCCCTGGCACAGCGACCTCTCCTGTCTCACCTGCTGTTCCCCTCAGCAGTGTATTTCGGTAGATCCACCTGTTCTTCTCCCCACTGTGCCTCTGGTGAATTCTCTCATCACCCTCCACCTCTGGCCTACACCACAGCTCTTGTATGCATAAATAAATAAATCTTTAAAAAAATAAAAATAAATCTAGGTTATCCTGTTGGGAAACCCCACATTCTTTCTAGCACATAACCTTACTCCTAAATAATAGAATAGAAAGGAATTAGAAACTTAGACATGAAGGAAAGAGGGCTTATATCCAGGATGAAGGAAAAGAGAATAAAGGCACAAAGATGATGGTGCATTCTGGTGACAATAGATGGATAGTTAAAGTTGAAGAGGCCACCTCAGAAGTAACAAAGGGGGCTTGGGAGAAAAGCAGATGTGTGAGTTAGGAGCACGTTTGGCTTTGAGTATCTGAAACCTGACTAAACCGTGGTTTAAAATGAAGTTCCATTTATGAGGAATCCGAGGAATTGGCAAGCTGAGGCTAGTGGAGCAGCTTCACATTTTGTAAGACATGGAACCTTCTTCTGTGTTTCTGCTTAGCCACCCTTGGAATAACCAAGTCTTCTTGTCTTATGGTCTATCAAGAAAAACCTGTGACATCAGGGCCTCATTCCAGATCGTGAGAAGGGCGGGATAAAAGGGTATAACACATTTTAGCAGCATCTTTCCTTTTAAAAGAGCTTTTATGATTGGTGCAGTGGTTAAGCGCTGTGCTATGGAGCTGTCGGCAGCAGGGACGCGAGTTCGACACCCGGTAAGTGAGATTCCCACATGGCGGGGCAGACCTCTCCTGCCTCACCCGCTGCTCCCCTCAGCAGTGTATTTCAGTCCATCTGCCTGTTCTGTCTCTGCTGAACCTTCTCGCCGCCCCACGCCTCTGGCCTGTACCCCAGCTTGTATGCATAAATAAATAAATCTTTTTTAAAAAATAAAAGAGCTTTTATGGAAGTCCCACCTAATAACTTCTGTTTTATACATCCTTGAATTGGAAATGTTACAGTCTACTTCAGCTGCAGTTATAGCTAGGAATTGTGTGAGGCTAAATATTAAGTCAGAGTTCAGTTAGTTACACATCAGTATTTTGCATTGCCTATGACAGTATAAATATCTGGACCATGAAATAAAATGTACATATTTTATATATCCTGATTTTTGGAATTCTTTATATGTTCATTTAACAAATGCTATTATGAGCTAGGTAGGTGCCAGCTACTGTGCTAGATAAGGGAGATCCAACAGCAGCACAAAAAAGGAGTGCTCATAGTCCACACATCTGGAGAACCGAAAGCTTGGCTCAAGAACTGAGGAAAAGCTTCCCACAATTGAGACTCTTACTTTTTCTTTTTATTCAAATGCCTCCACTAAACACCAGAAGTCTTGTAAATGTCAAGGTTACAAGATAATATATATTCCCTCTTACAGGCCTTTCCTTTAAAGCCAAGTTTTATAATAATTTAACATTTATTTAGCACCACTGGCCTGGAAGTGATACAGAAAATGGAAAATAATAATACTTTTTGCCTCATAGACTTGCCATATATTACATATTACATATTGTCTCTTTCTACCTGAAAGTTTAATGTCCTGTGGCCAAGCATAACAAGGTCATTTTAAATAAAGGTATTCATCGAGATATGTAGCTTTACAAGTACTTACTTTTTCTTGGGACATTAATCTTCTATATGTATTTATTGCTATGGGCTGTTGAGACACTTGTGGAAGATTTCTCCATCGTATAAATTTTAGGGAAAATTTGCACACAAATTGAGTAATCAACTCACCTTTGCATTTTCTGGAATCTGATTCCACAACTGAATTTCTCTCAACAACAAAGTTCAGTTGGTATTTTGGATCCACCTTTTACCTTCTAAAATGAAAACTTTTAAAGTAAGATTTAGGACAAATTCTTAAAATGATGTTTTTATGACACTTTGTACTCTAAAATAACACCTTTACTCAACAGGGAAGTGACATAATATATACAATATTTCAAGAAGGCTCTTAAAATAAGGGTGGTTGTTGATTGATTTCTGCAGGTGTTAGTTAAATCACACCATTCCTTTCCCATGTCCTGTCTAAGACTGATTGTGACCATCTCCAGCAGCTGCTGCTTAGGTTTATTACTGCTTCTGCCTCTGTCTGGACATTTCTTTTTGATATTTTCAATTTGTCAGAAAAATCAGTGTCTGTCTACAAGGAATGGAGTGAAGGATGACATGTAATATTTCATCTCTTCTTGGGGGTATTTCCTTTTTTTAATTTCGGTTTTCGGTATCCCTGGTAATTGCACAGTGTTTTGTAGATTTTGAAAGCATGTTGCCATTCATTGTTCCATCCCAATGACCTTATTGGGTGGACAAGACAGCTCACATTATGATTATTTAACAAATGAGAAGCCTGAGAGTCAGAGTTCATCATTAAATGAAAGTTAGTAAATATACTGGGACAAGAGCCTAGGCCCTTGGTCTTGTCAAAGAAAGCTTTGCTTATGATGATTATTTTTCTGACTATAATTTTTTTTCATCCTGCTGTAGTAGAAGCTTTTAGATATTTATCTTCAACAAGTGGTTCTACATCAAACTTTGTAGTATTTTCTCAAATTTTATTTTTTCCCACCACCATCCTTTATAAACCCTTTGACCCTTTCTCCCCCCACCTCCTTATCCTCAGAAACTTCATTTTTTACTGTATCTTACTCTATAAACATTTTAATTTGTTGAATAGTTTGCTATGAAAATACCAGTATTGGTCTTTGTCATTCTGACTTGCTTTACTACACTTAACTCCCTTGCACTACTTACACTGTGCTGCATATGGCATTTCATCTTTCAGCAGGTGTGCATTTAGAATTATCTGTATCTTTTATTGTTTAAAAATTGATTATATTTACTTTTGCATGCCCCTTTTTTTGATTAATTTTTCTTTTGCCTGGAATATATCCTCAATAATTTCTTCAAAAAGATGTGTGGGTACTTATAGTTTTGCATTCCTGTTATTTGAGAATGCATGTTTGCCTGTTAGTTACGTATTGTCCCATTACAAATTACCATTAATCGTAAAGACTTAAAACAAGAAACCTTTGTTTTTCACAATTTCTATTGGTCAGGAATCTGGGTGCTTGTTTGCTCTTGCCTCTGGTTCAAAGGCCTAAAAAGATTGGCCTATGAAGTTGGCAGCTTGGAACTGTGGTCATATGCAAATACATCACTAAGGAAAGGACCACGTAACAAGCTCAATGATGTGGCTGTTGGGAGGATTGAGTTCCGTGAGGGCCTTGATTGGATACCGCCATCCTTTCATCACTAAGTGAGACTTTCTATGGGGTTTCTCACAACATGGAAGCTGGCTTTCCCTCAGAGCAAGGAGAGAGTACTTCTTGACAGAAGACAAAAACTGTAACCTAATCTTCAAAGGGACATCCCATCAGCCTATTGTATTCTTGATTGAAATGAGTTACTGAGTCTAGCTGACACTAAAGGACAGGTGATTACAGAGGCTCTGAATACCAGGAGATGGGGGATCTTTGGGGCTATTTTAGAGGCTGCTTGTTACAGGAGATTTAACATTATTCTCTCAGTATTTTGAAGAATGGCTCATAGTCTTCTAACATCCTTTTTTTTTCCTTTCAAATAAGCTGACTTAATATCAGCCTGATTTTTCCTTTTTTTTTCTTTTTTGTAGGTAACCTGTTTTTCTCTAGAGGAGTTTATATTTGGAAATGGAAATTTCATTGGGATATTTCTAACTTTAATACTTTTTCTCATTATAATCATCTTTTTATAGTCCCCTTAAATTTGAAGATGCAAATTTTTGTTTAGAGAGTTTTTCTTATGTTAATTCTTTCTCTCATTTCTCTGTGGTTGAATTATGAAAATCATAAGATGAATACTGGAATTTATCTTCTTTACCTTTTATCTGTTCTTTCTTATTTTTCCCTTTTGTGCCCATGTAATCATATTCTGAGTAAATATTACAATTCATTTTTCCAGTTCAGTAGTTTGGTTCTCAGTTGTGTCCATTCTGCTATTTGGCACATCTATGTCATTTTTTGTAAGGTTGAAAATGTGGCCAGAGGTTTATGGAAAACTAACCTCAAGTTTACCTTCGGAGCAATGATTCGATAGTTGCTAATTCAGCATTTGCTGTAACTTTATAGGACATAGGTACCTGCCAATAATAAGAATGAAGTAGCTTGGCTGTAGAATCAAGGAACAACTTGAAGTTCCTCGAAAGAGCTCGAGTAAAGGAGCTGGGTTTTGGAAAGAAGGAAGGAGAAGGAACACCAACTCATGTCCTGTTCTAGAAACCTCTCTTGAGAGAATCTCAACAGATATCATGTGCTTAGGAGGCTTTCAGGATTTCTTTAAGGCAAGAAGGTGAAGGACATTTTAGTGTTTGAAGTTACTAGGAGAGTTTGCTTATTTTAGATTAGGAACAGCAACACACACAATGGAAGATTTTGGAGGGAGGGGAGGTAGAGATTGTTGTTGGTCAGCCCTGTAGGGTAAGTGCACTGATGATGATGCAGCATGGGACAAGAGTAGAAAATGACCCAAATAACTTACACTTTGGAAGTTATGAAGTAAATAGGACTGTGAGGCATGAAATGAGATTATTGTAATGGTGATGAGAAAACATTGTATTGTCTGCACTTCTTTTGTGACTTGTCCTTCTGTGACTGTGGCTCAATAGTGACTGGAGTAGATATTCCCAGTGTCATACTTAGTCTAAGATTATGCCCGAATATTTCTCTTTTTTTGCAGTTCTCTCTTGGACAGTTAGGGATTATGGCTCCATGCCTTCCAGCCCTGTGTGGTTACACTATCACTTTTTCTCCATTTTCCTTGTACCTTCCTGTAATTCACAATATTATGGTCTGTCTGATGGTGATGCCACTATATTAGCTTTTCCAAACTATAGTATTTTTTTCTTTAAAATTCCTCTTCTCATTTTAGTGTTTCTTTGGGAAGGAAGAGAGAGTACTAAGCAAACCATCTTGAACTTCAAGTCTCTGATTATCTTTCTATTATTTGTGTTTGAGCCTCCCCTTTTTTTTCTTTCTTTTACATTGACAAAGTTGCAACATCAAGAGAGAAACTATGAAATGGTTTTAAACATCAAGAGAAGGAATGTGTGGTTAGTTTTCTGTCTTTAGTATAAGAAAGTGCCTATAGCATTTACTGTGTTGATGTAGGGTCATACCTTTTATATATTACCAGGACAATCTATAAGATGGTGATATTTTAAACAGACTACCAATTGCCATTCCTTTAGCTATAGGGATAAATGCATATCAGTTTCACCTTTAACATTTATCCTGCTGCTTTCTTACTCCATCAAGATATGCAGAATGCTCAAAAGCATTCTAATCAGCTGCCACATTGAGAGAAGTGCCATTAATGGGCTTAATGTAATACTAAAGAGAAATTAACTGTCCACCACAGTCCTTTAATGAAATAGTTACTACTTAATTTGAGAAAGACTTCTACCACTTTTCTTTGCTGCTAAGACGCTACTCTGCATTTTTAAACAGACCTCTTCCTGTGAGAAGTTGGAAGCAAAGTACTTTTGGAGAAAGGTATTTGACTTCCAGCAGGGAAGGGATAGGAGGATGGTGTGAGAGTCTTAAGTACATATAGCAAGCATAGAGCAACTCATTTAATAAAGCTGGATTCCAGGACACTTTCAAAAGAACACAGACAGTGTTTTCCAAATTGTTCTTGCTGGTATTTAACACTAGCAACATATTTTGAAAATGTCTTAAATTTCAAATTAAAAGTTTTTTTTTCTTTTTTTGTTCACAAAAGAAAAAAATCAATTCCCATCTTGTGAAACTTTTTATCTGAGGTATAAAACTACTAATTATTACTTATAGTGCCCTTTTAAATCTTATGTCTGGAAATTAACAGTTATAATTTACAGCAATCTAGCTAAGTTAGCATTTTCTTAATATTGACACTTAAACTTGTGTTATAATTTTATATGGCATATACTCTTGTAAGAATTATTTTCAATATGAATTATGAAAGTCTTAGTAATTGTGAAATCTGTATTTACTTTGGCCTTTTCAAGTGAATTTTGTGATTCTATAATTTACAAACTATCGCATGTACAGTTTGAAGAATATGGTTAGAATATGGTTATGTTTTGACAAATTTTCTACACTCTAGATTATGTAGCATAATGGAAAGTTTTAAAAAAGATCGTGTAGGTCATTTGTTCTTTTTCAAAATCATTTTGACTGTTTTAGGTTGTTAAAATTTCCATTCAAATTATAGAATCAGGTTACCAGCTGCCAAAAAGCCTTTTATTAGGATTGACATAGAATCTATATGTCAATTCCTACAGAATTGTCATTGTTATAGTATTAACTGTTTATTCAACACATGACTATTTTAGTTTTTTTAATTATGACATTTGATTTTGAGATAAAGGACTTGCCTATCTTTTGGTGAACTTATATCTCAATATTTTATAATTGTGATGCTAAAATATAGTATATTGCTTTTTAAATTTTGTCTTTTTTTTTAAATTTTATTTATTTACACATACAAGCTGGGGTACAGGCCAGAGGTGTGGGGCGGCGAGAGGGTTCACCAGATACAGAGTGGGGAGCAGCACAGGCAGATCAGAAATATACTGCTGAGGGGAGCAGCGGGTGAGGCAGGAGAGGTCTGCCGCACCATGTGTGATTCTCCCCGGCCGGGTATCGAACTCGCATCGTGCTCTGCTGACAGCTTCACAGCGCAGCGCTCAACTGCTGCGCCACCAGGGAGGCCCTAAATTTTGTGTCTTATATTCATTTGTTCATTTGGTATATTGTTCACTTCTGGTATATAGAAATGAAATTAATTTCTATATAGAAACTTCATTTCTGGTATATAGAAATTAAATTAATTTTTATGTAGTCACTTTAATCCTGTGATCTCGTCAGATTAACTCGGCGGTTCTGGCAGGGTTTTGTTTTGCTATTTTTGTTGCTAAAACTTAAGGATTTCTTTTCTTTTTCTTGGTTTTGAGTGAATTTTTAAATTTTTCTAAATTTAGTAGAATCTCTACACCTTTTAAAAACAACTGTAGACACACATGGGCTACATTATATTGAGTTTATATAGAGTGAGATCAGCTGACTCGGAGACACCACATTCCTTGCCAAGAGTCTCCTCCCATCCCCGCCCACACTCCCCTTTCCAGTGGTCCCCAGGATGTACAGCAGGAACCACACTTTGTACAGGACCTAGGTTGTCAGTACCTCCTAATGCTCAGTGCCTTCAACTCTCATCATCCAGTGCCTTGACGACCAATTTTAGGTCTGATTTTCTAAAATTTGACCCATAACTAACCTGAGAGTTTCCCAAGCTTATTTGGCATAACTATACAACAGATTAAAACCTAACTGGAATCTACTGGTGCTGAGAATAGAGGAAGTGGAAAAAATAACTGGCATTTCAGATTGCAGCTAGTACCCCAAGCATGTCAAGTTTAGCACTTTTTTTAGAAGAGAATTAGGATTTCTTTAGGACACGGTCATGTTGACTGAAATAATAGATCAGGTTATCTTTCTTTTAGTGAAAATTTTAGTTCATATTTTTAGCCGTGTTTCCCTTTTTATAGTTTTTGCTTTCTCATGTTCATGATTTTCATGAGATTATCAAACATATTCATAATACTTATTTAACCTCTGCTATTTTTTATCTTATCATTTTGGTTTTGCTTTAATTGAATTTTCTCATGATTATGGAATATATTCTTCACCCATCCGTCTTTTTATTTTGTTAAATCGTGGATATAGTAGACATCAAACTTGTTGCATGTCTGCTTTTTCATTTCTGGTGGACCTCAACTAACTTTGGGCAAAAGACTAGGCTGAATATCCATTTCATCTTGTTGCTTCTCTTCCTTTTGGGGTCATAGTCCTGTATTCTGCTATTTAGTGTCTAAGAACTATTCTTTCTTGTGTTTTGTCCATGTTTTTGCTGCAAATGGCCAATCCACTAGTCCAGTACATATCATGCTATCATGTTCTGAAGTAGAATTCTGCAGTTAATTTTGTAACCGATTTTACACCAAACAGTTGGACTTAATTTATATATATATATAAATTAATATATATAATTATTATATATCATATATATCATATAATATATATTATTATATATCATATATATATTATATATATGATATATATATAAAAATTAAGTCCAAAAGCAAAACAAAGTGAATAGTAAAATCCACTTCTCTCTCTATAGATATAGAGATATCTATAGAGATACATCTATATGTAGATATATCTCTATAGATCTCTCTCTCTCTGTGTGTGTGTGTGTGTGTGTGTGTGTGTGTGTGTGTATATATATATATAATGTTTTGCTTTTATAACATGACCTTGGCATCTCTGAGTTTTCATTTTTTCCCCAGTTGCCTGGAGTACATTTTCAAGTAGTGTGTGAATTACTTTCTAAGATCAACTTTGCTGTTTTAGCACAGAAAGATAATTGATATTTTTACTAAGTGAAATAATTCATAAAGAGAAAGACAAATACTGTATGATCTCGTTTATATGTGGAATCTAAAAGAGTCAAGAGTTAGAGAGCAGAATTATGGCTGCTAGTGGAGAGCAGGGGATATATTGGTCAAAGGATACACACTTCCACTAAAAGATGAATAGTTTCTAGGATTTCACATGCAACATGGTGACTATAGTCATCAATACTGTATTACATACTTTAAGTTTCTAAGAGAATAGATATTATATAGTCTCTCTCTCACACCTACACACACAAAGATAATTATGTGAGCTGATGATGGAGGCAAGAAGCTAATCTTAGTGTGATAATCACTTTGTAATATTTGTATCAAATCACCACACTGTATGTTACATATTATATACACATTATATGCATACCATATTATATGTCAATTTTATCTCAATAAACCTGTAAAAACATTTAATTGGATATACAAAAATTGAAAACAGGTAGTACTATGTTTGTGTGTGTGTGTATTTGTATGTATTATCACAAGTTTTATTTGGCATATATAATTATATATTTGTCTATATCATTGAAAGTTGAATTTTGTTGTTTGAAGGTTATGAATTTTAGTGGCAGGATTGTAATGAGGATCACCTTGAAGCAGTGATGCAAACAGATATCAAAAATGTTTTGGTGATAAACACACCAAAACCAGGAAAGCCAGAGGAGTATTTTTATCCAATATTGATCAGAAGAAAAAACTAAGTAGTGGAATAAAGAACATTATTAAAATAAGTTAGAAAATATGCAGTGTGTAACTTCTTAATTTTGGAATGACATATAGGTGATAACTGCATAAATTGGTCACATTTATATTTATACACTGGAAAGATAGAAATGAGCCAGTGAGCTGATTCCTCCATGTGGATTTGACAGACACTGAACTTAATGGGCTTTTCTTGCTAGGTCAATGATGTAATGAGAAAATCCATATACAAACAAGAAACAGCAATTAGTCATGGGTTAACATGTATTGTGAATAATTCTCCCACAGGAATTAGAGGGTGGCTTGATAAAGTACTTAGGAGAGTCTGTGTAATGGAGGATGAGATCACAACGAGGTCTAGTATTCCATTACTGTAATCTACAAATTGTTAAAATGCTTATTTCCCTGGCGGAATAAAGGCTCTTGCTTTCAACTTTTTTTTTTTTAACCAAAATGTATCTTTTATTAAAAATATAAACTGCTTAAATTAATTAAGCTAGA
This sequence comes from Scalopus aquaticus, assembly GCA_004024925.1. Lineage (NCBI taxonomy): Eukaryota > Metazoa > Chordata > Mammalia > Eulipotyphla > Talpidae > Scalopus > Scalopus aquaticus. Next base: position 9,419 of record PVIJ01010880.1, on the reverse strand, counting down.
ATATACTTAGTTTTGTTCTCCCTTTTTCCATGAAACAGCGTTGTAGTATAGCACTGCCTAGGTCTAGGATCATGCATTTCAGATGTTTGTTAGCACATCACACCGACCACCAGGACACCGAAGTCCTCCACCAGCGTCCATTGTGTCCCTCTTGCCTTTGCTCCTCACCCTCTCCTTCTACTTTGGTAAAATTCTACTCTCATATTTCCAGAGTTTGTTCTCTTTTGGTTTTGTCTTCTGTTTGTTTCTTTATACTCCACATATGACTGAAACTGTCTGATATTTGTCTTTTTACTTTAACTCATTTTGTTTAGTATTACCTCCAGTTCTATCCATGTTGTTGCAAATGGCAAGCATTCATCATTTTTTAGCTGATTAATGTTTCAGTGTGTGTGTGTGTGTGTGTGTGTGTGTGTGTGTGTGTGTATACCACATCTTCTTAATCCACTCATCTGTTCTTGTTGTTTCCATAACTTGGCTATTAAAAATCGTGCTGCAATAAATGGGAGTGTACAGATCCTTTTGAATTATTGTTTTTCTGTTCTTTGAAAGTATGTCAAGGAGTGGAATTGCTGCTTCATCTGGAAAAATTTTTTTTAATATTTTGAGAGGATATCTTATTATTTTTCATAGGGGCTAGAACAGTCTGCATTCCCACCAGCAGTATACAAAGATTCTTTCTTCTCCACATCCTTGCCAACACTTGTTTCTGGTCTTTTTGCAATGGGCTGTTCTCACAGGTGTGAGGTCTCATTGTGGTTTTGATTTCCATTCCGTAACGATGAGCATTTTTTCAGGGCATGCTGGCCGCCTTTATGTCATTTTTGGACAAGTGCCTGTTCAGCTCTTCTGCCCATTTTTTGATTGGGTTGTTTTCTTTTTTATTGAGTCATATGAGTTCTTTGTAGACCTTTGATAGCAGCCCCCCAGTTGGATGTGTCGTTTGCAAATATTTTTTTTCCATTCAGTAGTGTGTCTTTGTTTAATGATATTTTCTTTTGCTATGTAGAAGCTTTTTAGGTTGAGGTAGTCACATTGCTTTATATTGTGTTTAGTTATTCTTGCTATTACAGATGAACCCACAAAGACACGGATGAAGTGTTTACCTGTGTTGCCTTCTATGTGTTTTATGGTTTCAGGTCTCTAATCCGTTTTGAGTTCATTTGTATATATGGTATACGATAGTGGGCTACTTTCATTTTTCTGCATGTAGCTGCCCAGTTCTCCTAGTACCACTCGTTGAAGAGACTTTCCTTCTTTCAGATTATTCTCTTGACTCCCTTGTGGACTAACTGTCCATATAGTGTGGGTTTATTTCAGGGCTCTCAATTCCATTGGTCTGTGTGTCTGTTTTCATTTGAGTGTTGTATTGCTTTGACTACAGATTTGTGGTATGGTTTGAAGTCTGGAAGTGTGATACCAATACCCTTTATTATCAGGATTGTTTTGACTCCAGTTTCTTTTGGGGTTCCATATGAATTTCAGTAAAGTTCATTTTTTTTAAAATATTTATTTTTGTTATTCATATCTTTCACATTATTGTGTGGTCCCCCATAAGTTACCCATTACCTGTTCACCCGTGGAACCATCACCATAGGGTCCCGTGCTCCCCTCTTCCCCCCTCTTGAGCCCTTAACCTCCCCTCCTTCCCTGCCAAATGACTCTTTCTTATTTGGCTTATTTCTTTGAAAAGTACCATTGAAACTTTGATAAGGTTTGTATTGAGTCTGTGCATCGCTTTGGGTAAGATGTGGCCATTTCAACAATGTAGGGAAAAGCTTTTGTTTCAAGGGGCACCCTGGACTGTCCCACGAATTATCAAGTCCTAATAAAGCAGCCTTCTAACTCCCTGCTCCAACTCGATTTTGATGGATCCCAGTGCCTTTAATGGAAACAGCTTTTAAATATTTGACCTTAAGTCCTATACAAAGGAGTAGGCTTGGATAATTAATGAAGTGAATTAAATTTCAGAAAGTCTTAGTCTCTGTGGATAGGTATTATTGCTAAATTACATGATCATAGTATATAAATAAAGTAGGCATTACTGTGTTTACATATTCTTTCCTCTTTTACCTGGTTGGTATGATTCTAAGGATAGAAGCCAAGATCTAGAAAATAATACAGCTCATTTCCCAGGTTGGTGTGACTTTTGTAAGGTGTATTGGGCTACTAGACATTGATACAATGGCCCAGATTACTCTTTCTGCCAATTTTTTTTTTTTTTTTTAAGATTTATTTTATTTGTACATACAAGCTGGGGTATAGGCCAGAGCTGTGGGGCGGCGAGAGGGCTCACCAGAGACAGAGCGGGTAGCAGAGCAGGCAGATCAGAAATACACTGCTGAGGGGAGCAGCGGGCGAGAGAGGCAGGAGAGAAGTCTGCCGCGCCATGTGGGATTCTCCCCGGCCGGGCGTCGAACTCGCGTCACCGCTGCCGACAGCTCCACAGCGCAGCGCTTAACCGCTGAGCCACCGGGGAGGCCCCTCTTTCTGCCAATTTTCACCAAGGAAAGCTGAGCCTACTTAAAGTAGTGAAATAAATAGAAGTGGGAGTCAAGAAGGATGATTTTTTTCTTTCCTAGTAGGACAAATCAGTAGGAGCATGTCATGTGGCAGTTACAGGAATAGCTGATAATTTTATTTTTCTCCTAACATTTTGTTTATTTAGATAACATATGTTACTTCTCTTGTGAGTGCCTATTCACAAGCTTATTCTAGTCTTAACTAGAAACCCCTGTTGGAAAATTGTTCTAAGATCATTGCAACAAAATTCCTTCTGAATTTAAGAGATTATGAAGGGCAGTCAAGAAGAGAGGAATACAATTTATTGAAAAAGCTGCTCTGTAATTATTTTCGTTATGTTTCTTTGGAGATAAAAATGGCAACAGACAAAAAAAATATCAGAGCAAGAAAATCAGTGTAGTACATTTAAAAAGACTTCTCCCCCAAACTACCAGTCTGGTAGAAATGAAATGAACATCATAATTTCGTCAAGAGAAGCATATGTTTGGTACTTAGCTTGACTAAGTGGGAATGTCAAGAAATGATTATATTTTATATCTAATGAAATAAGATAAAGTAAATAGAGGTCTGTTGTTGGGAATGGGCGAGATTAACAAGATGGCAAATCACGCTTTTGTGTGTAGAATTTAAATGGAGAAAGTCTAAACACAGTTCTAGCTCATGGCATCTGAGCTTAACCATGTGCCAGGGGTGTCTGACCACTGTGTGGGGGCTCCTGCCTGCTCCCATACACCTCGAGCTAACTCTAGCAATAGCAGCCATCAGAGTTCTAGCCAAGGATCAACTTTTGTCATTACACCAAAAAGCAAGTTTTGAATTTAATGTCTAAGTGGAATAGTCAGATAGAGATTCAGGTTTGGGATCCAGCTGAGAAGACAACATCACCAGAAATAAAGACTTTTCTAGGTCACTCTTCATTCTTATAAGGAGAGGAAAACCATTACAGAGGAAATAAGACTCAAAGTTTGCCAAATGTTCTAATCAATATTTTTCTGTAACCTTTAGTGCACTTCCCTACCAATACCAGTAAAATGAAAAACACCCCATAAATATGGAAACATTACAAACAAAATTGGAGATCCAAGTCCTAATGTTGCTCTCAAATTCAAATGTGGAGATGCTAGTGCTGAGTAATTTACCTCCTAGTAATTTTCCCTCATCAACTCAAGATTGTCCTGTTGAAATGCCATAGAATTTTTCAGCATATTTTTTGTTTGTTTGTTTCTTGTAAAATGCCTGCTCATAGTCAAATCCAACTGTATGTAATTTACGTTAACTTACTTAGTGGTCTCTACTGCATCCAGTCTCAAAGATTCAGGAGTGTGCAAACAAGTGGTACCTTCAGCTTCTGTGATCATATTATGTGCAAAGAAAGTCAGGCTGGTTTTTTCTCCCCCTCCCAAAGTCAGTGTGTTCTAACTGTAATTGTGCTATGATGTATGTCACTTCATCCTGTGGTAATTTTATGAGATGGCTGTCCTTCTCATCTAATCATTAGTATCATGCCTATTTTGCCTTAGAGAAGTGGACTGACCTGTCCAAGTCATTCTGCTAATAAGCAAAAGACTTGGAATCAGAACTTAACTAGCTCCATCCCAATGCTTCTCGCCTTTCTGCATCTCATACAGTATTGCCATGGGAATGAAGCATTTCAAGACTTTGAGTCTTTTGAGGAGATTACCCACTATTCTATTCAAATGAAATTCTTCCATTTTGACACAAGTATTTGGAGTGATCCTTGCCTGTATCTTTTCTCTTCCTCTCTTCATTATCCCCCAAACCTACAAACATGTTTAAATGTCCCTGATCCTAAAATATGTCATTCAGCAAGACTATTAATAAACTGCACACCTGGGTGAAACAGACTCTGATCTAGTTTAGGATCTTTATATTTTATTTTTTATTGTTATTATTTATGTTGTTTACATTATAGTATATTCCCCATAGGTTTCCCACCACCAATTCACCCATGAAATGTCACCAGAGTCCCCCGTGCTGCTCTCTCCCCCATTCTGCGCCTCTATCCTCCTCTTCTCTTGCTGAATGTCTCTCTTTTATTTGATTCCCTAAATTCCTGTTATAAGTGAAACCATTCGATATTTTTCTTTTTCCTTTTGGCTTATTTCACTGAGCATGATCCCTTCTAGTTCCATCCATATTGCTGCGAATTGCAGGTGTTCATCTTTTTTGAATGCTGAAAAGTATTCCATTGTGTATTACTGCATCTTCTTGATCCAATCACCTATTTTTGGGCATTTGGGTTGTTTCTGTGTCTTAGCTATTGTGAACAGTGCTGCTGTAAACATATGGGTGCATGGATCCTTTTGGATTAATGTTTTTTTGTCCTTTGGGTAGATTCCCAAAACTGGTATTGCCGGGTTGTATGGAAGCTCCATTTTTAGCAGTTTGAGGAAATGCCATACGGCTTTCCATAGTGGTTGAGCCAGTTTGCATTCCCACCAGCAGTGTAGAGAGTTCCTTTTTCTCCACATCCTTTCCAGCATTTGTTGTTGCCTGTGTTTTTAATGTGCGCCATTCTCACTGGTGTAAGGTGGTAGCTCATTGTAGTCTTGATTTGCTTTTCCCTGATTATAAGTGATGTTGAGCATTTTTTCATATACCTGTTGGCCATTTGCTTTTCTTTGGAGAAGTGTCTTTTTAGCTCTTCTACCCATTTTTTGACTGGATTGTTGACTTTGTTTTTGTTGAGTTGTGTGAGCTCCTTGTAGATTTTTGTCATCAGTCCTTTATTGGTTGTATTGTGTGCAAAGATTTTCTCCCAATTAGTGGAGTGTCTGTTTTGATTAATGTCTCTTTTGCTGTACAGAAGCTTTTTATTTTGATGTAGTCCCAGCTGTTTATCTTTTCCTTAATTTCCTTCGCTTTTTGGAATGAGAATTTTTGTATTTTAATCTTCAACATTTTCTTTTTTCCATTTTGGACAGAAAATTGAGGTTCCAATGTGAGAAGTTCTCGTGGCTGCCCTTCTGTCGTCATGTTGGGAGGGCGCCTTCATTAATGTAGCCACTTAGAGATTCCCTTTCAGCAGCTCTCAATAGAAATCTAATTAAGCAACCCTGCTGTTGACGGTGCTGTCCCTCGTTCGATAGTGTAATTGATGGTGGCGGCAGGGCTCAGATGAATCAGCCTTCCTCATTGTTCCTAGGAACTTACTAGATGTTTGTTTGTGTCAGGTTGACGTGTGCAAAATGGTGTCTCCTCATCTACAATGCCACAAGGGGAAGTGAACATCTAGGGAGCCAGTTCCTCAGAAGAGCTCCGTAGGGCAAGGTGGTGAGCGATGGTGCTCTCATGGCGTGGTAGAGGAGCAGAGCTCCTCTCCATATGGTGGCTGCAGAGAGAGCAAACTGAATCCTCAGATGTTGTTAAAAAATAACTTTCAAAACAGGGGAAGCTATTGATTTTAAAATGGACCTGTAGTGTAGCAGTTAGATGAGGCTGCAGTTTGGTTGTCGAGTTAGGAAGTACAGAGGTAATGTAAGCGTGGACAGGTAGAATAGAACATTTCTGAAGAAGAAAAACCTTGGGCATGCTCTGGGGTTTACCTTTCACATCTAATAATTATTTTTGAATAACATATGGAAGTAATGGCAGAAAATTGGGTAGAATAGGGATGGTAAGTGAGATGGTAGAGGAAAGAAGTTGTAATCAGAGCCCTGTCATAAGTGAATGGATTTTGTTAATATATCAGATTACATTGCTGGTATGTTCTTTTCATAGATATTTTATTCTCAAACCCATCTATCAGATAAAGAGGGAAGAAAATCTTAGCCCCATTTAAAATAGAAATTGGAAAAATGGAGAGATTGGGGCTGAGGGAGAATAGAATGGCTTGCCCTAAATCATATAGCTGTGTTTATAATATTTCTTAAGACACTGTGGTCCATTAAGCTCATTTTTTCCCGAGTATCCCAGAAATTTCATTTTCTGTGAATGTTAATGGAATCCATTTCCCTTCACCAGTGTAAACCTACTCTGATTATGGGAAGCCTAAACATATTCAGTGTGACTCTGTAATCAAATGCAGAAATATTAGTGTTGGTCTGTGATAAAATGCAGAAATATTAGCAGGACTGAAGTTTAAGTCCTCAAGATCCATAACCCCAAATAACATGCTCTCTGTAGTTCCTCTCTTGTTGTGGTGAAATAGTACATGGAAATGTCAACTTGACTAAATTTAATACAAAATACCATTATTTAAATTACAAAAATGCCTTTCAGCATTGTCAAAGTTTTATAGTAGATTGTCACGAGATTGCAATTGTTCGGATTTCTATAATTTAAGAATAAGCAAAGCTTATTAAGTAGACTTTTTGTCTCTGATCAGGACATTTTATTACCTCTTATATCTTTAGACATGTCCATGAAAGGGGAGCAGAAGCTTTATTTACGAACTGGCTAGAAATTGTGGTGATTAGTGAGCTGGGTCAGAGTCAAAGCTGACAGGGCTCATCAGGTCTCACACAGGGGCCCCGGTTACAGCAGCTTGTGGGAATTCAGATGCTCAGCTTCAAATTTACCTGATGTACAACCACCAGGTCCCCAACAAAGTTTAGTAATTATCTGAGAGGCTGCTGTAGGGAATAATCCCCAGGTGATATTAACTACTTCGAAGTAAAATGCTAGAATATGCTCTCAAAATTGCCTCGAAGTTCCAAAACCACGGAGGAGAACTGAGAGCTGGAGAGGGAGCACAGGAGAAGGAGGGTGAACAGTACTGTGGCGGGACTCGGAGCTTGCCCTGGCCGTGTCCCTGGGCTGCGATCTGTGCAAGAATCTCCTAGCGTGACAACGCCTGCCATCTCCTTGGGTAAGTGACATCTTTCTCCTCATTACTGTTGAACTTAACACAAGGTAAAAAACAAACTAGCTATTGTTGCATTCCTGCTGGTGCTCACCAGTTCCGTCCATTCAAACCGTTTTCAAGTTAGGAGTGATTGGATTTGACAGAGCCCCCAGGAATTTCCCCTTTCTCGACAGGGGCGTTGCCATTTTGATCCCATAGTTGTTTTATTTATTATTTAATTGTAGTATTTTTATTCTGATACTGATTCCATCGGGCAGGTTCCCAAGTCCAGTTCTGTTCTGTTTTGTGTGCTGTATATGTCTGACTGGCTTTTGGTGTTGCTGCCAACGATAAACATGACAGGAATCTGTTCGGGCAGGAATTCTCAGCTCTAGTCTATTAAGAATCATCCAGTTAATGAACCAAGGAACTGGAGGGCAGGAGATGGTGAGGCTGACGGATGTGGTGGTTACAGAGAGGAAATGGGAATGTGACTGAGGAGGCTCAAGTCCCACTGTCGTGGGCCAGCCTGGGACTTTGCCCAGTTAGTTATGACTTTTTCTTTCAAATAGGAAAATGTTTTATCTGCAAGTTCCAAAGAGGCCTGATTTACTTTATTTCTTATTAATGTAGATGACAATATTTAAAAATGGCAAAAACGGAAGAGGAGTCTCATTAACTGCCAGGTCTCAGACACATTTTATTGTCTGCGGCAGAAACACTTGGTTTTTGTCACGTTGGTGTAAAACACCACCAGACTGTGATGAAGTCAGAGCCAACGTGGCGCTTCTCGCTGTCCTGCTTGGAGGTTGCATGGCATCTTTCCAGGAGCTGTGATAATTAAAGGAGTGCTATCTGTACTCCTTAAAGTTTATAAACTCCATTAATAGGCAAAGCCCCCTGCCCCCATCGTGCTCACTCTCTCTCTCTCTCAGACACACACACACACACACACACACACACACACACACACACACACACACGGCATGTTAGAGGGACACAGGGGTCAATAGAAAGAACTTCCAATGATCAAAGCAGGGAAATTGGCTCTACAAATAAAAACTATTAGATTATAACTGAAAGTATAAACTATGCTTGAGTGTGTACAACACATGATTGAATGAATAAATAAATGGGGAAGAATCGGCAAAGTTCTCTTCTTCACTATAGAGTTATAGTTTATGTACATACCCTGCCCTCTGGGATGTAGGTCATAACTCTCTGCTCCTTAACTGTGAACTACACATGGTGGCTCCCTTCCAAAGAATATAGTATAGAAAGAAAAAAGTATAGCTTTACACTGGAGAAACCTGACAAATAGTGCCTTAGCCGTGCGACCAAGGTCAACACCAAACAGTGATACTCCTGCTGAAGCAATATGCCTTTGATGTGATGTGCTGAGAAGCGCTGTCTCACTGGGTTTTCCAGCCTAAAACCTACAAATGCAGTTTAATCATGAGGAAAACATCCAACAAAGCCAAAATGTTGGAAATCATCTAAAACATGACTAGCAGTACTTGAAATTCTCAAGAACAAGGGCAATCTAACAACCAAGAGGTGCCTAAAGAAACATGATGACTAAATATTAAAATTTATCTTTTAAAGCTGCTTAATTACATATCACAAATTTCAATATATTGGTTTTTCTATACTATGCTATTTGCAACATAAAATAATATGTGACTTTTTCTTCTGATCTAAAACCATTACCAGTTTGCTAGGTATATGAATGAGTCAGCATGGAAGCAAATCTTTTAGTCCAGGCAAACCTCAGATGTCTGCTGCCCGGAAAGCTTAGAAATATGTTTTTTTTATTTAGAAGTGAATGCTTTAATATTCAAACAATTGTGACTTTGTTTATTTTTTTAATATATATTTTTATTGTTATTTATGTCTTTTACATTTTGTATTCCCCTTGGGTAGCCCACCACCAATTCACCCGTGATCCATCTCCATGGTCCCATGTGTTCTTTTCTATTCCATTTTGTGCCCTTTTCCTTCCTCCCCCCCCACCCCCCGCTGATTGTCTCTCTCCTATTTGGTTTCCTTATAGTCCTGTTATAAGTGAAACCATTTGATATTTTTCTTT
>PVIJ01010879.1:32915-57919 GCA_004024925.1 Scalopus aquaticus | reverse complement strand
ACATAAAGGACTTATACAAAGAAAACTACAAAACTCTGTTGAAAGAAATAGAAGAAGACACAAGAAGATGGAAAGGCATCTCTTGTTCATGGATTGGAAGGATTAACATTATCAAAATGGCAATCCTACCAAAAGCAATTTACAGATTTAATGCTATCCCAATAAAAATCTCAACGACATTCTTCAAAGAAATAGATCGACTACTGATGAAATTCATATGTAGCCACAAAAAAACCTCGCATAGCTAAAGCCCTACTAACTAAAAAGAAAGAAAATGGAGGAATTTCACTCCCTGATTTCAAATTATACTACAGAGCCATAATAATTAAGACAGCATGGTATTGGAACAAAAACAGACAGAAAGACCAATGGAACCGAGTAGAATACCCAGAATTAAAGCCACATATCTATGAACAACTAATCTTTGACAAAGGAGCAAAGGACAAATATAACTTTATTTCATATGCACATCACACATAACCATTTTATTGGGAGGTATATCTGGTGTATAAGTTTTGGATATTAAGCAACAGAACAATAAAAGTACAACAATGGGAAAATACCAGCTGAGGAACTGATCAGTTGTATGTTTGTATATACTGTAGGGGTAAAGACTACTTTTGTGGCGATGCAGTCATGACCAGATAAATTAACAATGCTATAAATGTAAAATGATTAAGTTCACCTATTAACATGTTTTACTTATGATTAAAGAATAGCTAACTATGTGAACTTAATAATACTGGCAACTAAAATCTAAGGCTAGAGAAAATTTGAAAATAAAGAACTGAAATGTCAATTAAACAGGTGCCAAAAATATAAAAGTGATAAAGAGAAGAATTACTTTTTGTTGGAAGGAATGGTCTACTAAGAATATTTAACTCTCATGGCTTTAATGCATTTAACAACTTAGGCAGGATTCATGAGGCATAAAATGAAAATAATTACACTTTTGGGGAATTCAGTACAGTTCTTTAGAAACATATAGATAGGAATGCAATAGCAGACAATATTTATAAACATTTAATATATAGGGATCACAGATAATAAGCTTAAACTAATAATTGCATACAAAGTCTTTCATCCAACAAATAGAGAATATACCTGCTTTTCTAGTAGAGCAGGACCTTGAATAATGTAATTTATTCATCATTTTGTTATAAGGTTGTTGAGTTAAAAAACAGTTTCGCCCCCTACCTCCACCCTCAGCTGGGGTCACTGTCTATTAGTTTGCCTTTCTCCCTTGGCTGCATGAGTTTCCTCTAGGTGTTCTGGTTTCCTCCTGGATCTCAAAGACATGTGATACTTCAGGTTCAGTGCAGGTCTCAGTTGTTCCAGTGTGAGTGTGGTGTGCTGCTTACTTTGTGTTTTTTTTTTTTAATTTATTGACAGTATTTATTTATGGAAGGTTTGTAATAACATTCTCAATGGGTGTTGTTTTAGCGATTAACTCAAATCCAAAGAATTAAGCTTCAGAGTGTTAAGCTGGCTAAAGTCAGTTTAAACAAATAATAGTGAGGTCTTGGGGGCAAGGGGTGGTTATTTCTTTATTTAGTTTTGCTCTTCACTTCTCAGAGCTCAAAGATTGAAAGTCCACACCCTCCAAGTGATTTTCAGAAATGTAGTTGCTATTAAGGCATCATCCCACCTCCTTTGCTGAGAATATGTTCCTAAGTCAGGATACGTTGATGAGCTCTAGTGGGGAATCCATTGCACATTGGTTTTTAGGAATTATTCTGAGATACTTATCTATATTTTGGGGAATTATTTTGAGATACTTATCTATGGTTCCAAGGCCTTCTTTGCAGGTCTTTTGGAAAATGGTGAATGCTTTAAAAATCTTTTTTTTTAAAATTTTTTTTCTAATATATTTTTTTATTGTTATTTATATCTTTTACATTTTGTATTCCCCTTGGGTAACCCACCACCAATTCACCCGTGATCCATCTCCGTGGTCCCTTGTGTTCTTTTCTACTCCATTTTGTGCCCTTATCCTCCCCCTCCCACCGCCCCCCAAGTGTCTCTCCTATTTGGTTTCCCTATAGTCCTGTTATAACTGAAACCATTCGATATTTTTCTCTTTATTTCTGGCTTGTTTCGCTAAGTATGATCCCCTCTAATTCCGTCCATGTCGCTGCAATTTGCATGTTTTTATCTTCTTTGAATGCTGAATAGTATTCCATTGTGTATATGTACCACATCTCCTTGATCCAGTCATCTATTTTTTGGACATCTGGGTTGCTTCCATACCTTTGCTATTGTGAACAGTGCTGCAATGAACATACGGGTGCATGTATCCTTTTGGATTAGTGTTTTTGTGTCCTTTGGGTAGATTCCCAAAAGTGGTATTGCTGGGTCATATGGAAGCTCCATGTTTAGCAGTCTGAGGAATCGCCATACAGCTTTCCATAGTGGTTGGACCAGTTCACATTCCCATCAGCAGTGTAGAAGAGTTCCTTTTTCTCCACATCCTTTCCAGCATTTGTTGTTGCCTATATTTTTAAGGTGTGCCATCCTTACAGGTGTGAGGTGGTATCTCATAGTGGTTTTGATTTGCATTTCCTTGATTATAAGTGATGTTGAGTATTTTTTCATGTATCTGTTGGCCATTTGCATTTCTTCTTTGGAGAAGTGCCTTTTGAGCTCTTCTGCCCATTTTTTGACTGGATTGTTAGCTTTGTTTTTATTGAGTTGTGTAAGTTCCTTGTAAATATTTGTTATCAGTCCTTTATCGGATGTACTGTGTGCAAAGATATTTTCCCAGTTGGTAGGGAGTCTGTTTGTTTTGGTTAATGTCTCTTTTGCTGAGCAGAAGCTTTTTATTTGGATGTAATCGTACCTGTTTATCTTGTCCTTCACTTCCTTCACTTTGGGGGATGTGTTGTTAAAGATTTTGCTGAGAGGTATGTCAGGTAGAGTTTTGCCTATATTTTCTTCTATAAATTTTATGGTTTCGGGTCTTACGTCTAAGTCGTTCATCCATTTTGAGTTGTTTTTTGTGCAGGGTGTGAAGCAGTAGTCTAGCTTCATTTTTTTGCATGTGGCTATCCAGTTTTCCCTGCACCATATATTGAATAGACTGTTCTTGTTCCATTGCATTTTGTTTGCTCCTTTGTCAAAGAGTAGTTGTTCATATATATGCGGCTTTAATTCTAGGAATTTTATTCGGTTCCATTGGTCTTTGTGTCTGTTTTTGTTTCAGTACCATGCTGTTTTAGTTATTACAGCTATGTAGTATAGTTTGAAATCAGGGAGTGAAATTCCTCCATTTTCTTTCTTTTTTTCAGGAGGGCTTTAGCTATGCGGGCTTTTTGTGGTTCCTTATGAATTTCATCAGTATTTGATCTATTTCTTTGAAGAATGTCATTGAGATTTTTATTGGAATAGCATTGAATCTGTAAATTGCTTTTGCGAGAATTGCCATTTTGATAATGTTAATCCTTCCAATCCATGAGCAGGGGATGTCTTTCCATTTTCTGTGTCTCCTTGTATTTCTTTCAACAGTGTTTTGTGGTTTTCTTTGTATAAGTCTTTTACGTCTTTTGTTAGATTTATTCTCAGATATTTGATTTTTTTGGTTTCGATTTTGAAGGGGATGGATTTCTTAACTTCTTCTTCTTCAGATTGGGTGTTTGCATAGAGGAATGCTACTGACTTTTGTCTGTTGATTTTGTATCCTGCTACTTTACTGAACTGGTCTATTATTTTGAGTAGTTTTCCTATGGAGTTTTTAGGGTTTTGTATATATATTATCATATCGTCTGCAAACAGACAGTTTATTATCTTCTTTTCCTATTTGGATCCCTTGAATGTCTTTCTCTTGTCTTATTGCTCTGGCGAGGACTTTCAGTATTATATTGAGAAGCAATGGTGAGAGTGGACATCCTTGCCTTTTCCTGATCTTAGTGGAAAAGTCTTCAGCTTCTCACCATTGAAGATAATGTTAGCTGTGTGTTTGTCATATATGGCTTTTATTATGTTAAGGTATGTTCCTTCTATACCAAGGATTTCAAGGGCTTTTATCATAAATGGATGTTACACTTTGTCAAATGCTTTCCCAGCATCTATTGATATGATCATGTGGTCTTTATTTTTCTTTTTGTTGATGTGTTGGATTACATTGATTGATTTTCGGATGTTGAACCATCCTTATGTCTCTGGGATAAATCCCACTTGGTCGTGGTGTATTATCTTTTGGATGCATTGTTGGATCCTGTTGGCTAAGATTTTGTTAAATATTTTTGCATCAGTGTTCATTAGAGAGATTGGTCTGTAGTTTTCTTTTTTAGTGTTATCTTCGTCTGGTTTTGATATTAGAGTAATGTTTGCTTCATAGAATGTGTTTAGTAATACTCCTTCCTTCTCGATTTTTTGAAAGAGTTTGTGTAATATAGGGACTATTTCGTTTTTGAATGTTTGGTAGAATTTGTTTGTGAAACCGTCTGGTCCTGGGCTTTTGTTTTTTGGGAGGTTTTTGATTACTCTTTCAATTTCACTACTTGTGATCGGTCTGTTTAGGTGTTCTGTATCTTCTTATCTAGTTTTGGGTGATTGTATAGTTCTAGGAATTTGTCCATTTCCTCTAGGTTGCTGAACTTGTTTCTGTATAGCTGTTCATAGTAGTCTCTGATTATTCTTTTGTTTTTTGCTGTGTCCGTTGTGATTTCTCCTCTTTCATTTATGATCCTATTTATTTGTGTTTTCTCCCATTTTTTCTTTGTAAGCCTGGCTAGAGGTTTGTCTATTTTGTTTATTTTTTCAAAGAACCAGATTTGGGTTTCGTTGATCTTGATTTTTTTTTTATTTACATTTCATTTATTTCTGCTTTGATTTTTATTATTTCCTTTCTTAAACTGGCTTTTGGGTTTTTTTGTTGTTCATTTCCTAGTTCTATGAGATGTGAGATTAGATTGTTTCTTTGAGTTGTTTCTTGTTTCTTGATGTGAGCTTGTAATGCTATTTATTTTCCTCTTATTACTGCTTTTGCTGTGTCCCAAATGTTATGGAAGGTTTTATCTTCATTGTCATTCATTTCTACATATATTTTAATTTCTTCTTTGATCTCTTCGTTATCCATTGGTCTTCCAATAATGTGGGCTTCAGTCTCCATGAGGTGAAAGGGTTTCTTTTTTTCTTTTTATTGTTTATTTCCAGTTTGACTCCGTTGTGATCGGATAACAAGGCTGGTACAATTTTTATCTTAGTATATCTGTTGAGGTTTGTTTTGTGGTCTAATGTGTTATCAATCCTAGAGTATGTTCTGTGTGCACTTGAGAAAAATTTGTATTCAATTTTTTGGGGGTGAAGTGATCGATAGATATCTGTTAATCCCATGTGGTCTAGTCTTTATTTAGAGCTTTAATGTCCTTGGTTAGTTTTTGTCTTCTTGATCTGTCTTATAGTGAAAGTGGGGTGTTGAAGTCTCCTACTATGTATGTATTTTCTTTAATATCTGTTTTCAGGAATGATAATAATTGTCTGATATATTTTGGTGCTCCTTCATTTGGGGAGTATATGTTGATGAGTGTTATATCCTCTTGTTTTATTGTTCCCTTTATCATGATGTGGTGACCAGCTTTGTCTTTTTTTACCTTCTTAAGTTTGAAGTCTATTTTATCTGATATAATTATAGCTGTTCCTTCCTTCTTTCTTGGTCCATTTGCTTGTAGGATTGTTTTCCATCCTTTAACTATCAATATCTGTTTATCTTTCGCAATTAAATGTGTTTCTTGTAGACAGCAGAAGGTTGGGTTTTGTTTTTTGATCCATCCTTCTATGATGTGTCTTTTAATTGGTGTGTTTAGTCCATTTACATTTAGAGTTAATATTGATATACTGTCATCCATATTTGTCTTTTTGTTTACCTTTTTGTGATTCTAATCTTTAACTTATTCCATATTTCCTGGTCTTTCCTCTGTTGGTTTTGTCTTCCTGGCTTCTTGTAGTATGTTTTGGAGTGGGGGTTTGGTAGTGATGAATTTCTGTAGTTTCCATTTGTCAGAGAAGGTCCATATTCTTTCTTCATAGAGGAATGAGAGCTTTGCAAGGTAGAATATTCTTGATTGACATTTTTTTGGCATGTAGTGTGTTATATATGTCCCTCCAATCTCTTCTTGCCTGTAGTGTTTCTTCAGAGAAATCTGATATCAGCCTGATTGGCTTTCCTTTATAGGTTATTTGTTTCTTTGCCCTCATCATTTTCAATATATTTTCCTTGTCTTGAATTCTCAATAGTTTTACTATAATATGTCTTGCTGTTTGTTTTTTTTTTTTCATAGTAATAATATGGAGATCATCTGGCTTTCTGTATGTCGATTTTTGTTTCCTTTTTCATGTTTGGGAAGTTCTCTTCAATTATGTTGAGAAGCTTCTCTGTTCCTTTGTCTCTCTCCTCTCCTTCTGGGATTTCTATGATTCTGATGTTTCCTTTTTTCATGGAGTCAGATAGTTCTCAAAGATTTTCCTCATTCTTTTTCCTTTGTTTTTCTCTTTCCTTTTCTGTCTTGATTCTGTTAGTATCTTTATCTTCCAGAGTGCTTATTCTTCCCTGCATATCTTTTAAAACACTAACTGGCTTTCCCTGGATTTCTTAAGCTCCTCTACTAATGTTTTTAAATCTTCCATTTCCTTCAATTTCTTCTTTATGGATTCGTTCTCATTCTTCAGTTCTTTTAAATCTTCCAGTTCCTTCAATTTCATCTTTATGGATTCATTCTTATTCCTCAGTTCTTTGTTCTTTTCATTTAATGCTATCATTTTTTTTTTTGTGATGGCTATTTTGAAGTCTTTATCTGTTAGGTGGATGTAATCTTCTATGTCCATATTAATGGGTTCTGGAGAGGGATTTTCTTTCTGTGGTGTATTATTTTGAGGGTCATTTGTGACTTTTTTCCTTCCTGTTGTTGCTTTTCTGCTTTGCTCTGTTTGTAGCTTTCCGCTGGTTTTGGCAGGCATGACTCCTGGTTTTACTTGCTCAGGAGTGTTTGTGGTTCCCTAGTGTCTGAGTTGCCTTGGCTGTGGCTGGGTATCTTCTGGATTTTCTTATTTTTCTTTGTTGAATTTCTATGTTTCTCGTGGCATCTCCAGTGTGTTTCCGGATCCGAGTTGAATTAGGGAAGATGAAGGCATGGTTTGTAGTAAAAAAGAAAGAAAAGAGAAAAAAAAAAGGAAAGGAAAGGAGAATGAAGATGAAGAAGAAGAAAAGTAGGAATGAAGGACCAAGAGAAAAAGGTAGGTTAAAAGTGAAATAAAAAAAAGATAATAATAAAATCAAAAATAAAAATAATAATAATAAAAAATAAAGTATTGGGGAGATGTGAATTTGGAGTTCTGTAGTCCTTTTATTCTTAGGTTCTGGGGGTTCTGGTTGGGCCCCCTGCTGGGGTTCAACCCCCTCCTTTCCAGTGACAGATGTTGTTGTCTTGCTGTGGCTGCTGTCATTAGTCGTTGCTGGGAGTCTTTCTATTCTTTCTCACCCCCCCTTTTTTTTTTCCTTTCCTTCAATGTTTGCCTGGGGCTATTCCTGCCCCTGGGTTTATGTCTGGTGGGGAGGGGTTGGGAGCTCCTGGTCTTAGTTTCTTTTCTACTGCTTGGGCCCCGCTTCTCCAGGAGGGGGTGCAGGGATGGAGGCTGTGGGTGGCTGTTGATCAGGGTTTCACTTCCCTAGTTTCTGGGGTGCCAGTGTGCAGCCTCCTAGAGGTTGGGGTTGTGGCAAGTGCTGGGCCTTGTTCACCACCAGCTGAGGTCTCTTATGCCGCCCTCCTGGTGTCAAGAGGCTGACACTTTGCAGGGGAGAGTGTGGTCAGAGATAGTTCCAGCCGAAGCCTGTATCCCAGCAACAGGTATGGGAGGGTTTTTGGGGACTGTCAGTCAGTAGTTCTTAATCACCACTCCTCCCATCAGGTTGGGATCAGGTTACAGTTTTAGGCCCTGAGTGTTTGAGGTGATCTCAGCAGGAGGTTTTCCAGCCTAACCAGTTCCTCTGGCCAATTTATCACCTAGCAACCGGTGGGGGGATGTTTCTTGCTTGGACTTTCTCCCCGTTAAGATGTTACCTATCCCCAAGTGGAGGATTTGACGCAGTGACCCTTGAGCTTTCCTGTGCTTCAGGGCTGCCATGCAGGGAAGAGAGGGGGGTCGGGGAGTGGGGGTCACACTCCCACTCGGCTGGCTGGAGCCCTCCGACCTCACCGCAGTTTCTAACCTTGTATTCAGTGGCTCTCAGGGAAGCTGGTTCGCCCTCCTCTCCTTGCTGCTGTTCCTCTGTGTGGGGTCTGATGTCTTTTCTCTTCTCTTTGCTCTGACTCTTCTGTTTATTTTTAAGTCTAACGCACCCCCAGGGTTGATTGTATTGTATAGGGTTTCTGGCTCTCTTCGAGTAAGCTCTCAAAGTTAGGGATATTTTTCTCCATAAAACTTTTTTTTTTGGAGAGTCTGATCCTAGCGTGTGTTCACTGCCATGTTTTGGGGGTGTGTTGTGCTGCTTATTTTGTGCTGTGGGAAGCCCTCCTGTCCAAGGTTGGTTCCTGCCAATAAATTTGCTAGCCAAATTTATAAATTAATGTAAATATAGAATATGTTAATTTTGGGAAGGTTATGAGATAAAAAATCAAAATACAAAATTTGCTTTCACTTGTGCCAGAAATGGCCAATTCCAAAAGGTAATGAGGACAAACAATTCCATTAGCAATAGCAACCAAATTGCAAGGTATGAAGGAATAAATAAAAACTTTATAAGATCTTTATAAAGAAAAAAGTTTTGTTGAAAGATATGTAAAAAGGGAAAAATTGATTGAGAGATTAGTCATATTTGTGGGTGGGGTAACTGGAGCTTATCAGTTTTTCAGACTACATTTCCTTCAGACATATAAATTTTAATGTCAGTGGATATGTTAAAGGTGTTTTTTCCTTTCCCCTCCAAAGTTGAAAATTTTCAAAATTAATCTAAAGAATGGAAGTTCCACTAATCATTGGTAAGATACTCATTGTTTTTGGTCTCTAAATTTGTGGTAGCTTGTAACAGCTGCAAGAGGGAGCCAGCACAGTGGCCTCTGTGGACTGTGAGATTTCCCTTGCACTTTTCATCATGACGTGGTGAAAATTCCTGGTCCAGGTGAGGGCTACCTGTAGTTCTGTTGACCCCAGCAGAAGTTCTGTTCCTCAGCGTCCAGTCAGTTAACTCCCAGTAGGAAGGACAATTTACCACAGCAACACGGAGTTTCTCAGATGAAAACAACTAAGCATGCACTGCTTGGTTATTTCCCAGTGATTCATACTTATCCTGCCACAGTTTACCAAGGTTGACCTGTTCACCTGACACAACTTTAGGCTTATCAGGAGAATTGATGAAGATTTAAGCAAGTCCCTGGGGAGGTCAGAGCGGTGTTCTTGTCTGCAGTAGGACATGCAGTGCTAAGGGTAACAGTGGCACCAAGTTAAATAGGAAAGTAGAATTTAGTCAAGTTCAAGTTCTTTCTAGTCAGTCTAACAATAGACTGGCATTTGGAAAATAATGCAACTTTCTTAGCCTCAGTAACCTTTGTTTCGCCAGCCTGGGATTTGCCAGTCTAGCTTGTGGACCTGCTTATGGGGAGGGTGAGCTGCAAGTTTGGTTTCTAGCTCAGTGACAGGTTTCAATCTGTCCTTGTGTAGCTGTTGATCTGTGAGGTGTTGGAAAGTGCCAAATGGCCCGAGAATGAATGACTGCCATTTTCAGTGTTCTGCTGCAGACACTCTGTTCCTGTAAGTTGCAGGAGCCAAGCCAGCCAGATACAGCCGACTTATTTTCAATGTCCTTTTGTCTCATTGTGATGTGGGTCACTGTTTTATCTGTGGAAAGCGGTTCATTTTGTGTTCAGATAAAGATGTCCTTATGTAATTAAATGTGTTAATCACTTTGGAGGGACTGGAGAGGTTGTCTAAAAAAGGAGAACAACTACGAAAGAGAGGGTGTACAGGGAAGAGAAGCCAAGATCATGGTAAAATACTTTACCAACCAGTTTATATCTTGTGTTTCACCTAAGTGTCCTGGGCTAGAATTTTTGGAAGAATAGACTTGGAGTAGGATTTTGGAAGCTTACAACCTGCCTAGTCACATAACAACTAACTGTAAATAATTTTTCATTTAAAATTTAGTACAAGGAAATGTAATTAAAATTCCAAGTGGGGGTTCACAGTATGAAAGAAAAAATCGTAATTTATTTGAATCTCCTGGCTTGTTTTTGAAGGTAGGTGGTCACTTGTTTTGTTCAAGTTTTCCTAAATTGATCAGTGTCTGTGACTTCAAAGATAAAGTGGCCCTGGGAGATGAAGGCTATACTCAGAAAATGTTTTGCTATCATCCATCCGCCTCTGGTGTAAAAATGCCCTAATCTACCCACCAGGGGACGGGTTTCGTTATTTTTGCTCCAAATAACATCTACGGATCTTAAAGAAACAAACCATTCTTATTCTTAGCAGTGAGTAGCTGTAACATTTCTTTGTATTTATCTTTGCATGTATTTAATTTCTTAGATCCTCACTATCACCTTTGCTAGCTAAGAAAACTGAGTCTTTAATATGTTAAGAGATAGGTCCAAAATCAGAAATCTGGCAAATGGCAGAGCTAACTGAAGCTATATTTTGGAGCAGCTCATACATTTTTAAAAAAGATAAATTTACAAAGGTTAGTTCCATAGTACTTCCAAGAAATGATTGGAATTTTTATTTTATTACTTGTTTTGCATGAAATTGTCTGTTTGATGAGAGGATTGATTAATTTAGATAATTGTCCTTTAGACATGACTGGGTCATTACCACAATCTTAACTCACAGGACTTACAGTGATGTAATGATTTTATGATTTTTTGCATGAGGCTTTGGTAAGTTTGTATTTTGTTATTTTGCTTTTTTATACCACAAAAAGTTGTTAGCACTCAATTTGGACTCTTTATTATCATTGGGATTTGCTGAGCATCAGATAATAACCAAAGGGTTAAAAACCTTACTTGAAAGATTCAAGCCTTTTATTATGCATTTCCTAGCATACACATTTAAGCACCAGTGGTATTATCAAATTACAGCACACACTTGGTGTGTTTTGCTTTTATTATTTTTCCCTATGTTTATAATTACACAGAACCCAAATATATTTGTAATAATAACTTTTGAAAAGTTGTTGCAAAGGGACAAAAAATAGAAGGCAGAAATTTGTAGCACAAAAGCATTAACTTCGGTATCCTTTCCATACAGTTCATAACAGCTGCCTGGTTTAATCGCAGCCATCCATCCCCAAGGAACCATTTGGTTTGAAACACTTTTTAAACACACAAGTTCCTTGACCTGAATGCTTGACATCTTGGAGTGAACAAAATTGAGAATTATAGTTACAAATGGTATCATATTTTTTAATGAAAAAATACATGTTATGTGAAGCCAAGTAGCATATTCATAAAGATTTGAAATGTGTGTGTGTGTGTGTGTGTGTGTGTGTGTGTGTGTGTGTGTGTGTGAAGGGTACTTAGTTGTTCATTTTTCCCTTGAACAGGTGTGAAGACCATGTTTTGCCAGTGGGATCCTGGGTGATTCATTAATTTCTTCTCACTTCATGCAAGGGAGACTTTTCTCATTTCTGAGGCACTTACACTCTGACCCACTCTGTCCTCCGGGACCAGGGAAACCATTCTAAAAATAGTAAAAGGGAACAGGTATAGATATTTCCCCTGGTAACTTATGTGCCCTGCAGCACTTCTTCCTTGTAAAGGGGCAGGATGCATCAAAAAGATCAAGAATTCGTATCCAAACAGAACTCCACTTGAGTACCAGGTCTACCACTTAGTGCACTAGTGTTCAACTGAGAAAGTTATTTACCTGCTGGGAGCATCAGTATTCTCACTGAGGAAATGAAGTTAATAGTACCTGCCTTGCAGGATGGTTTGAGAATAAGGAATCATGACATGCACAATGTTTGGTACATAGAAAGACTTGGATATATGGAAGTTGTTTGTGTAGATGGTATTGTCTTTGATTTCTCCATTAAATTTCAGTCAGTCTGGACTATGCGTGCCCCTTTAAGTGAGCTACAGTAACAGGTTCCAACCTGCTTGGGAATATTGCTTCATGAAGAAAAGTAACATGCCCATACTTGGACTAGGGTCATTTTTCTCAAGTCTTCAAAAGCTCATATAAGTGAAAATGTGCTGACATTGTCAATAATAGTAATTTTTTAAAAAATTACTGACAATATCAAATTTTATAAATTCTCAATATCAGTTGACAACTTTATTTCTTCTGTCCAGTGTAAAACTTAAAATTTGATTCCATGAAAATTCTAGGCATCAGATTCTTACAAATAACACAACGAGCAAATCTTCCCATTGTGCTCTTGGTTTGTCTGTGAACAACTGAATCTATGAATTCCTATAGGGTAATAATAAAACTCCATAATTTAAAAAAAATGAACATGTCCAGGGTAGGGTCTATATGAGGAGGCAAGTTTTGCTTTTCTTATCTTATTGAGAAAACTGTAGTTTTTTTTTTTCTTTTTTAATAGTTGAACTATAACTTACAGAAAAAAAAAATGGTACAAATCTTTACAGTCCAGTGAATAATTGCATGTCTCTTTGTAATCACCAACCAGATCAAGATACAGAAAGTTTTCAGTACCCTAGAAAGATCCCTCACACTTCTTTCTAGTCAATATCCTTCACCCTGCCCAGAAGTAATGGCTGTTTTGACTTTTACAACTGTACGTTAATGCTTGTTTTTGAGTATCATATGAAGAGAATCACACAATATGTCTTGGATTTCTCTTGTTAATCATGTTTTTGAGATTTATTCATCTATCAATACTTCATTTCTCTCCCCTCTTAGTAGGTATTTGGATTATTTCCAACTCTTGACAGTTATGCCAAAATCTATTATCAACATTCTTTAAAAGTCTTTTTGTGGACAGATCTTCTCATTTCTCTTGAGTGTATACCTGGGATTGGAATTGTGAGTCATAAGGAAAATAAATGTTTAAAACTTTAGAAGCTGCCAAACTGTTTTCCAAACCCATTGTTCCAACTTCTACTCCTACCAGCAGTATATAAAAGTTTCAGTGTTCTACAGTCCTCCCTCAAGCTTGGGTTTTTTATTTTTTTTAATTTGGTCATTTAAAAAATTTATTTTGTGGTAGCATTTTGTTATGCATTTCATCTGCATCTTCCTGAGTACTCGTGAATTTGAGTATCTTTTCATGTGCTTCTTGGTCATTCAGATAGAGTCTTTTGTGAGTTGATCTTTGATAAAACCAAAGACTTGCTGCTCAGTTGTACTTTTGGGGTCTCTGTATATTCAGGATAGATAAGTGTTTCCCCTTGGAAGTACCAGATGTTTTAAAAATACCAAACCATAACAAATATATTTTCATTTCCTAGATCAAGTCTAATTGACTGTAAATAACTATGGCTTCCTTAAAAAGATACACAGGGATCTCTATCAGTTGGTTCCCAAAAGATCCTGTAATCCAATGATCCTACTGCTTACAGCCTGTTGGAACAGAGACATCACCTGGGAATGCTTTGCTTGTCTCTATTTTGTGCCTGGGGCTGGATGACTGCTTGCACATAGGAGATCTGATTAGGCATTTTAGTGGAAGACAGCTCTGAAGGGAGCTGTCTGACAGTTTCCCTCATCTGCTGCTCCACTGAGGTGTTCACAGGCCTGCGGGGTGACATCTGGTGAAAGGAGTGATTTAAGCAGAAAGTGTTTGGATGGCTATTATTTGGTGGCTGTTATTGAAAATGTACTTCAGGAAAAAGTCATAAGTGAAATGAACACATGGCTCATAGAATTTGCAGGATTTTAAAGTCAGAAGGGGCACTAGAGATGCGGCCTATGCATCTCATTTTCTGAATGAGGAAATCACGGCTTAGTGAGATACTGGACTTTCTAAAGTTTATAATGCTAGTCAATGGAGGAGCTAGATCTTGAATAGTCTTTATAAGAGTTAAATTAACTGGTGAGTGAAATTAAAGTCAGTATAGGGAGATGGGGACACACACGTTACTTCTTTCAAAAAGTGCCAATAAATCTACAGCTTCTCTTTATTACATGACTAAAAACAGTATTCTTCTCGTGCTCCGGAGCTCTGTCAGGTAGAAATTTGCCCTGTTCTACTGTTCGCCATCACACACACGAAGCCTGGCCTGGGGTTCTAAGAAGAAAATTGCACAAAGCAGGTAAGTTCACAGCAAGTGTAACTGAAGAGTAAGTCATAGAATTACATATGAAGAAAGAGGTTAAAGCCAGGCTGAAGAACTTTGTCCCAGTCTGTAAAAGTCAAGAACCTTGATGTGAATATCAGTATATTGAGTAACTCTGCCTACTGCAAGTAATGGGACCCTTTCACAAAATGGGACCCTTTATGGGCTTATACAATAATAAGCCCGGAGGCAGGGAATATCTAGGATTAGTTTACTTAGCGGATCCATGGTGTCAACAAGGACCCAGACAACTTCCATCACCTCACATAAATCCCCCATGTGGCTTGTCCTCTGTGGTAGAAAGGAGGATGTGTTCCCAGACCCCCTTTCAAGGAGTCTTGCTGTCCAGCTGTGAGAAGTAAGGACAACAGCCAACCTCCAGCTTTCAGCTCCTTCAGAAACATTGTGTCTCAGGAAGGTGAAGGAAGCTACCTTAGGTCATGCACTTTCTTCAGGTGACTGAGTAAACTGGTGCTTAAAGACAGAGACATTTTATCCCATAGCATGACAACTTCTGTGGGTAACACTGGCCCACAGCTAGGGTGATTGGTTGATGCTTTCTTGGACCTGCATCGCAGTTTAGCTTCTCATTTGCCCCCATCATACTTCTTACTTCCTTTCACAAGTGTTGATCCCAGACATCCACATTGCAAACTGATCCTTTTCTGTGTGTGTGTGCTCATAAAGTTTTTTGTATTTCAAATTATTTTCTTAGACATTGAATTACTGGATAAAAGCGTGTGCCATTTAAAAGGATTTTCTTATAGCTTCATTGAGGTATAATTGATATAAAAAATATTGCACATTGTTTTGATGAGTTTGGACAACTATACTTATGATACCATCACCATAATCACGGTAATAAACAGATCCATTACTTGAAAAATATCTCTTTTTTTCTGTGGGTGTATACATGGTTAGTCTTCTTAACACAAGCTCTACCTTAACAAATTCTGAAGTGTGAAGCAACTGTTAATTTGTACAGCAAATTGCTAGATCTTATTCATCCTATGTAACTGTAACTTTGTCATTATTTGTCAAGAACTCCTCATTTCCCCACCTCATATCCTCTGGTAACTATTTCCATTGTCTTCTATAATTTTGTCTATTTTAGGTATCTCATGTAAGTGGAATTATGCAGCGTTTTTTCTTCTGTGATTGACTTCTCATTGAGCATAATGTCTTCCTGGTCCATCTGTATTGTTAAAAATGGTAGGATGTTTTTCATTTTTAAGGTTGAATATTATCCTCTGTTTTAATGTCCACTTCAGGCATATCTAACCCCACAGTCTCTAAAATCAGGACTCCTTCCCAAGATTGAGGCTCCACCTCCAGGTGGCACAAGCGAGTAATACAGAGGAACATTCCTCTCTTGTAACCCATTTGAAGAGTAAGGAAATCCTTTCCAGAATCACTTAGCAGACTTCCTCTCAATTTCTTTTTTTTTTTTTTTTGAGATTTTTTATTTATGCATACAAGCTGGGGTACAGGCCAGAGGTGTGGGGCGGCGAGAGGGTTCACCAGAGACAGAGTGGGGTGCAGAACAGGCAGATAGACGGAAATACACTGCTGAGGGGAGCAGCGGGCGAGGCAGGAGAGGTCTGCCGTGCCATGTGGGAATCTCCCTGACCAGATGTCGAACTCGTGTCACTGCTGCCGACAGCACCACAGTGCAGCACTAAACTGCTGCGCCACCAGGGAGGTCCCTTCCTCTCAATTTCATGGTTGTAATTGTGTCAAGTGTCAACACCCAAACCTATCACTTGGAAAGGTGAATGACACCACCATGGTTTACTTAGACTAACCAAGACTTAACCCATTGGGTTTGGGCTGTGGCCCAACTTTCTCTGAAGAACAAGATTGTGATGAGGACAATCAATAAAATCTGGGCTTTGGAAGAAAAAGGGATAAGGAAATAAGGCTTGCCTGCGGTACAATCAGAATTGACCACCAACATTAGGCCTCTTGGGGCCTAACATGGTGTGAGAGCCATAAACAGCAAAGGGAGAGGAATTTTAGTGGAAAATACAAAATATGCCAGAAAAAACGGAAATAAAATGAAATGACTACACTAACTTAAAGTACTGAATTTTATTTTCTTCTGATAAAACTCAATGTTTTTAATTGAGATAGTATTAATGAAGAAAACTGTATCTATAAAACTATAAGCAAAGTAAATCATCAGAGTAAAAATTATAATATATTGAATTTATGGATTTTAACACAACTATTAATAAAAATGGTATTATTGTTAATTTGTACAATTTGCCTACTTATAATTTGATATATAATTGTCTTGTCTTTATAGGGGTAATGTAACATTATTTTCCTAGAAATACAATGTGAATATACATATTTTAATCACCCAATCTTCATTTATTTATGACTTACTTCTTTTACCTATTTCATAAAATAAAAATGGATTCAGAAATAAATATAAAATCACAGCCAAAAAATACAGTGATCATTTGTAAATATGCTACTGTAAGGCATGCTTGTAGATTTTTTGAGATGGTTGGATAAATGACAGACTGCAGAATATGTGAAATTTTAGCTGGTGACTATTATAACTCTGCCCTTTCTCTACCATTTGAGGAAGCATGTTAAAATGCAAGTGTGTGAACGTGTTACTATCCCAACACTAATCTTGAATCAATACAAATTCATACAAACATCAGTCTTTAAAAGTCTTATACTGTACTGTTGATTATAAGATATTAGTGACATATCTCTCAATATTTTATTTGGGGGTTGACAATTACAGATGTAATTGGAACACAAAATTGTTAATTTAACGCTGGAGCACATCTTGTTTTAGTGTTATTTTATTGAGGAGAATCACATAAAATAAAATTAACTACTTTTAAGTACACAATTTAGTGGCATTAGTCCATTTACAATGGTGTGAAACCATCATCTCTATCAAGTTCCAAATCATTTTCATTACCCCAAATTTTAGTGTCCTTTTTGATCCTCTATGCTAAATTTTGAATAAATATTGTATTAGTTAAAGAAGGAAAAGTATGTAGAGACCATTTTACAATGGTCACTTCAGCAGAACGTGAGTACATCATCTTCTAGAAAGGAAGGATATGGAGAAAGGCCACTCCATCACTCCATTTGTCTGGCAAGTTGATAACCACTATTAATTAATCACATAGCCATCCACATGGAATATTCAACAATTGAAATTAATGCTTCAACATACTGTGCGTGCACACACACACATACACATACCCCACTTTAGACATGTGTGCTAATGCTCCAATGTGCAGATAATCATTCTGATTATAGGAATAGCAGAATGGGTGGAAATTCACATGCAATTATACAATAAAGTGCTATTTTGTTCTGGTATACTACTGCCAGATAAAAATGGCTAATCCATAGATTAATTTGCCAAGCATTGATCGAGCCTGTTTGCTCAGATATTGCAGTCGCATCAATCTGTCACTTCAACTTTTGAAGTGTTATTATAATGATTGTTGAATGACAACAAAGGGATCCATCATAACTATTCATCTCCTCTTGTTCTCTGGTGAATGTATGGATTAGTACTATTGTGAATAAATCATAGTTGTTCAATTAGGTAAACCTGTGTTTTTCTATTCATGTTGTATTTTTATTCATAGACATATGAATTTGTTTGGAGACCTGGTCTCTATTAAGTCCCAATACTATCCTTTTGTGTTATTTTTTTTTTTATCTTAAAGTCCTTCTAGTAGGCAAAAGAAATATTTAAAAGAATTATTTGTATATTTATTTACTTTTTATTGTTAAAATGATACTTATTGAAGTAGTTTTTATTATAACTGTTTCAGGGGTGCATCATTATAAATCATAGAGTTTCTTTTTTTAGAATTTTTATTAGCTCTCATTTTGAAGATATTTCTTTTTTTTAATATGTATTTTTATTGTTATTTATATCTTTCACATTTTGTATTCCCCTTGGGTAACCAACCACCAATTCACTTGTGATCCATCTCCGTGGTCCCTTGTGTTCTTTTCTACTCCATTTTGTGCCCTTATCCTCCTCTCCCCCCACTGCCAAACCCCACCTCCCCAGCTGAGTGTCTCTCTCCTATTTAGTTTCCTTATAGTCCTGTTATAAGTGAAACCATTCGATATTTTTCTCTTTCTTTCTGGCTTGTTTCACTAAGTATGATCCCCTCTAATTCCATCCATATCACTGCAAATTGTATGTGTTTATCTTTGAATGCTGAATAGTATTCCATTGTGTATATGTACCATATCTTCTTGATCCAATCATCTATTTTTGGACACCTGGCTTGCTTCCAGACCTTTGCTATTGTGAACAGTGCCACAATGAACATATGGGTGCATGTATCCTTTTGTATTAGTGTTTTCATGTCCTTTGGGTAGATTTCCAAAAGTGGTATTGCTGGGTCGTATGGAAGCTCCATGTTTAGCAGTTTGAAGACTCGACATACAGCTTTCCATAGAGGTTGGATCAGTTCACATTCCCACCAGCAGTGTAGAAGAGTTCCTTTTTCTCCACTTCCTTTCCAGCATTTGTTGTTACCTATATTTTTAATGTGTGCCATCCTCACAGGTGTGAGGTGGTTTTGATCTCATAGTGGTTTTGATTTGCATTTCCTTGATTATAAGTGATGTTGAGCATTTTTTCATGTATCTGTTGGCCATTTGCTTTTCTTCTTTGGAGAAGTGCCTTTTGAGTTCTTCTGCCCATTTTTTAATTGGGTTACTGGCTTTTTTTTTTTTTTGAGTTGTGTGAGTTCCTTGTAAATTTTTATTATCAGCCCTTTATCGGATGTATTGTATGCGAAGATCTTTTCCCAGTTGTTAGGGTGTCTGTTAGTTTTGGTTAATGTCTCTTTTACTGTACAGAAGCTTTTTATTTTGATGTAATCCCTCCTGTTTATCTTGTCCTTCACTTCCTTCGCTTTGGGGGATGTGTCTTTCAAGATTTTGCTGAGATGTATGTCATATAGAATTTTGCCTATATTTTCTTCTATAAATTTTATGGTTTCGGGTCTTACGTCCAGGTCTTTTATCCATTTTGAGTTGACTTTTGTGCAGGGTGTGAGGCAGTAGTCTAGCTTCATTTTTTTTGCATATGGCTGTCCAGTTTTCCCAGCACCATTTATTGAATAGACTGTCCTTGTTCCACTGTATTTTCCTTGCTCCTTTGTCAAAGATTAGTTGTTCATAGATATGTGGCTTTAATTCTGGTTATTCTATTTGGTTCCATTGATCTTTCTGTCTGTTTTTGTTCCAGTACCATGCTGTTTTAATTATTATGGCTTTGTAGTGTCGTTTGAAATCAGGGAGTGAAATTCCTCTGTTTTCATTCTTTTTAGTTAGGAGGGCTATAACTATGCGAGGTTTTTTTGTGGTTCCATATGAATGTCATCAGTAATCGATCTATTTCTTTGAAGAATGTTGTTGAGATTTTTATTGGAATAGCGTTGAATCTGTAAATTGCTTTTGGCAGGATTGCCATTTTGACAATGTTAATCCTTCCAATCCATGAGCAAGGGATGCCTTTCTATCTTCCACCACATCCAGCAGTAAGAGAACACACATTTAAATATTTATAAACACTGATTGTGGGCTTAGCCAAAGATCAAGTCACAAAAAATTTCAAAAATAATTTTTTATGTTATATACATTTTTGAAGTACAATTGGCATATAGTATTATGCTAGTTTCAGGTGTACAAGCTAGTGATTGAACATCTGTAAACATTGTGATGTGGTCACCACAGTAAGTCTTGATACCACCTGTCATCATAGAAGTTAATGCAATATCATTGACTATGTTCTTGATACTGTATATTTTATCTCCATGACATACTTATTTTATAACTGGAAGTACTTCACCTTCATCCGTTTCATCCTTCTCTCTGGCATCCACTAATCAATTCTCTGTATTTATGCGTCTGGATTTGGTTTTGGACACAATTACACAGATCCCAAAAGTATGTGTGATTCCATTATACAAAATTTAAAAACAGTTATAGACCTTATATGATGTCAGTGTCAGTGCAGTAGTTGCCTTAAAGAAGGAATGAGCAGTAGGGAGTGAAGAGACACCCAAGGAATGCTCTGGCTTCCTTGTTCAATTTCTTTTTTTTTTTTTTTAAAGATTTATTTTTATTTATACATACAAGTTGGAGTGCAGGCCAGAGGCGTGGGGCGGCAAGAGGGTTCACCAGAGCCAGAGTGGGGAGCAGAACAGGCAGATCAGAAACACACTGCTGAGGGGAGCAGCGGGCGAGGTAGGAGGGGTCTGCCTTGCCATGTGGGATTCTCCCCGGCAGGGCGTCAAACTCACGTCGCCGCTGCCGACAGCTCCACAGAGCAGTGCTTAACCGCTGCGCCACCGGGGAGGCCCCTGCCTTGTTCAATTTCTTGAGGCTGGTTGCATGGATATGTCCTTTTTATGGGATGCCATTTGGCTATATGCCTTTGATTAATTCACTTCCTTTTAGTATGCTATGATTCAATAAAAGATAGTTTTAAAATCTGGTTATTTAATGTTCACATTTGTCATATATGTGTGTCTAGAAGGTGTATGTTATGTTTCCAAAGTAATTCTTAATTGAAAAATATAAAGTAAAATCATTAGTAAGCAGCCATTCTCTTGAAAGGTTTGAGCCCTAAACTACTAATGTCCTCCAAGGTGCCAGTGATCATTTAATGTATTAAATCGATGAGTTTACTTGAGAGTCTAACCTAGCACTCCATTTTTCTGTTCTGCTCACTGCCTCTTTCATCGTGCTAATAATATAAACCACTTTGGTTTTTGAGTGTGTGTTTGTCTAGCTCCCCGCCCCCGCTCCCCCCCCCCCCATAAAATGATAGTCATTGTAGAGTGTTTATGCCCAGGGATTTCTGGGAAATATTCTCAAAATAAAGAAGAATCAAAGATTTTTAACTCATGCTCCATCTCCTAGAAAGCTATCTATAAATAAACTAAGATTTAAAGGGTCAGTGTAGGCCACAGGAAGATAACACTTACTGTTTTTTCTTAAGATAAAAAGCACTTATTTATATTTACTATATAAAAGATAATCATCTGTATTCCCAGATTTTTTTTCTTATTACTAGATTTTTAAAAGAAATGTAACTATTATAAAATTCAGGGCTAAATGTAGTATAATAACCTGCATTTTTTACTTAACAAAAGGTGAATATATAATTCACTTAATATAATTATTCACTTAATTAATATAACTAAGTTACATGGGATGATATTCATTAATCCAATATCCAGAATCTTTAGAAACTTGATGGCTGTATAGAATATAGAAGGAAGCTTATCCTTGTATTCCAGGTGTTTTTCTAGCACTCATGGATGTTTGCCTGCCTGGGTAATAAAGTGGAGTGTTCAATATTAAGCTCTGTATTTTTATTTTCCTGGTAAAGTTGGTCCAATACTACAACAAAATTGTATCTCTGCTTCATTTTAAAGAAATGCCCTGTATCATTATTGAAATTATTAAAAAGATATAAATTGATTATTCTATTTTAAATATTTTCAAGTGGATTTCTTCAATATAATTTTCCTAGAAATAAAGGGAATATTTTATAGAAAATAAAAGAAGTTATATTGAAAAAAAAATGCCCTGTAACCTCTGAGCAAACTGACTCGATTGGAGGGAGCAATACATTCCCCTAGAGGGTTGAATAAGAGAGTCTTCAATAAAACACCTGTCTTATGTTTGTTGTTTTTTGTAATTAAAGTAGTATTGCACCTCCAGTCTTAATTGTTAGGGTTGCTGCTCCATTTATTTCCTAAGTTATCTTTCCCCGTTCTGTTTCCTGAGCTCGGTACCTTTATTTTTCCCTTCTACCCCTCAGGACATAACAGCATGGTCATTATTACATGAAGATTTACTTATATGGACTTGGAAAAACTAAACTTGATTTTTTCCAGACCTAAGCCACGGGGACAAACAGTATTCTATAGCCATTCTTTGGCTTTCTTTCACTTAACTTCTCTATTTACAATTTCAGTTTAATTTTAGAAGTCTTTAGAAATGCTGATTGCATTCTTTATGCTTAGCTTGACAGAAGGATGGATAAACTTGTTTATTAATACCACATTATTTTACAGTTGTAATAGACACATTTAAATTGTAATTTAAGCCAGTTTCTGAGTCAAATCAAGGATCTTAATGTGTTGCTTCAAAACATATCATCTGCTTCAAATTAAATCATAATTTGGCAGCCCCCACCAGAAAACATTAAAGTTTTCTAACTAAACTTTTCTGAAGAAGAAAGCCTTTTGTGTTTCAGTAATATAAAGAAAATTACCTATGGGCTTACAGTCTTGACTTTTAATTGTTCTTGATAGATTGAGTCCATAGGTACTCTAAGGGAAAATAATCTAGAATTAAATTCTTATAAAGAAACTTCAGACCCAACATGTAAAATCCATGACAAATCACTAGAACATAATGGAGTTTGCTTATTAAATATTACAGATTTCATTCTAGCTTATAATGTTCTTTGTAGGAAGTTATACATTTTTACAAGAAATTGGACATTGAAAATAATTTAAAATACCACTGTTATTTTTTGACAAAGTTGGAATGTTTAAGTGAATTCTGGCAATTGGCTTAAGACTTCAAAGCTTCATGTTATCTATGAAGTGCTCCATTATTAATGCCCTGATGTAGCTGGTAATGTTTAGTCTAATTGAATTTAAATAGCTTATTTTAGGAAATTTTCATTTGAGATTATTTTTGCAACCGTGGTCATTGAGATTTTTTCCTACAAATTTTTGCCAAGAGAAAAACATTGTCAGCTAAATAGTTGTATCTGATCATCATGTCTATGATGGGATAGATGAGTAACTTTATTAATAATTATATTTCTGACTCTTCATAAATATATAAACATTGGGGAGAAATGTTGGTCTCTTTTAAGATGATATGTTAGCCCTATGTGATTGGACTGGAGGGGAAGTGTTCCTACGAAATATCTTTTCTACCTTTATCTGTACAATAATTTAAATGCCCTTGATACAGCCCCAGTAGGGCAAGAAGAAAGAGGACTGCTGGAAATCTTTGTATGGTTGGGAAAGGATCAAAGTGTTCTATAGCTTAAAGTGGATTCCACTCTCTTCCTCCTCCCTCCCATTTCCTTCCTTCCTCCGTCCTTTCCTCCCTTTTACTCTTTCTCTGTGTCTTCATCTTTCCTCCTATCTATCTGTCTGTCTATCTGTCTGTCTGTCTGTCTGTCTGTCTATCTA
Source organism: Scalopus aquaticus (assembly GCA_004024925.1). NCBI lineage: Eukaryota > Metazoa > Chordata > Mammalia > Eulipotyphla > Talpidae > Scalopus > Scalopus aquaticus. The sequence goes on along the minus strand of PVIJ01010879.1, from coordinate 34,452 downwards.
TCTATCTATCAATCAATCATTTACCTACTTACCTACTGAACAAGCACTGTTCTAAGTGCTTTGAAATACTAACTCATGGGCAAAGAAGGGACATTCATATGTTGTAAACTCTGTTTGATATTTGTGACTTAAAAATAGGTCAATAGTAACATCATAGAATTAAAAAACAAAATATCCCTATAATCACATCATTATGAGTCAGTAAAGGCAGATGGATCTAAGAAGTTAACCAGAAATGAAGAAGTCCGAGCAACCATTCTTGAAATAATTGGGAGATCCAGCTGTATGCCATGAGCTTTCTTTTTTTTTTTAATTTTTTTTATTGTTACATCTTTTACATTTTGTATTCCCCTTGGGTAACCCACCACCAATTCACCCGTTATCCATCTTCATGGTCCCTTGTGTTCTTTTCTACTCCATTTTGTGCTCTTACCCTTCCTACCCTCCCCACTGAGTGTCTTTCTCCTATTTGGTTTCCCTATAGTCCTGTTATAAGTGAAACCATTCGATGTTTTTTTCTTTCTTTCTGGCTTATTTTGCTGAGTATGATTCTCCTCTAATTCCATCCATGTCACTGCAAATTGCATGTGTTTATCTTCTTTGAATGTGAATAGTATTCCATTGTGTATAAGTACCACATCTTCTTGATCCAGTCATATATTTTTGGACATCTGGGTTGCTTCCATACCTTTGCTATTGTGAACAGTGCTGCAATGAACATACGGGTGCATGTATCCTTTTGTATTAGTGTTTTTGTATCCTTTGGGTAGATTCCCAGAAGGGTATTGCTGGGTCGTATGGAAGCTCCATGTTTAGCAGTTTGAGGAATTGCCATACAGCTTTCCATAGTGGTAGGACCAGTTTGCATTCCCACCAGCAGTGTAGAAGAGTTCCTTTTTCTCCACATCCTGTCGGAGGCCAGCTCCAACCGAGGTTGGGTTCCCGGGGGTGGTGGGGAAAGCGTCGGCGGCAGCGGCGGCGGGTTCAGTGGGGAGAAGGGGGTGGGGAGTGAGAGACAGCACAGACCAGAGAGTGTGATCAGGCCATTCCACTTTATTATTGGAGAACAGGGTTTTTAAAGCATAAGAAGATTAACTACTGGCAATGACAGGGTGATAACAGATATTCAAATACATAATTAATTACATAGTTTGAGGGGAATCAAGGAACTTTAGAAGAATGTCTCTTATCTGAGGTAAATTTCGGCAAGGTAAAGGACATAATCTTCAACCTTTGCCCTAGGCCTAGGGTGGAGTCTACTGTCTCCATACCTATTGTCTGAAACCAAGACCAAGGATAAAAGAAACATCTTTATGCTAATCTCGGGAGGAACTAATCTAAGCTGATTTTATCAGGCCAGGAAGGGAAATAGGGGAAGGGATAAGTTGTTCTTTGTTCAAACATTAGCCCTTGAGGGGCAAGGACACTTCATTGTTTCAAGGATATCTCGCTGCCAGGAGCTAATGAGTAAGGCCAATGCATGCAGGCATGGTGGAGAAACTTAGTTACTGTTCTCCTGAAATTATACTTAAATTTA
>PVIJ01010879.1:0-32815 GCA_004024925.1 Scalopus aquaticus | reverse complement strand
CATCCTTTCCAGCATTTGTTGTTGCCTGTATTTTTAATGTGTACCATCCTCACAGGTGTGAGGTGGTATCTCATTGTGGTTTTGATTTGCATTTCCTTGATTATAAGTGATGTTGAACATTTTTTCATGTACCTGTTGGCCATTTGCTTTTCTTCTTTGGAGAGTGCCTTTTTAGCTCTTCTGCCCGTTCTTTGACTGGAGTATTGGCTTTGTTTTTGTTGAGTTATGTGAATTCCTTGTAAATTTTTATTATCAGTCCTTTATCAGTGGTATTGTGTGCGAAGATCTTTTCCCAGTTGGTAGGGTGTATGTTAGTTTTGGTTAATGTCTCTTTTGCTGTACAGAAGCTTTTTATTTTGATGTAATCCCATCTGTTTATCATGTCCTTCACTTCCTTCACTTTGGGGGATGTGTCTTTCAAGATTTTGCTGAGATGTATGTAGTGTGAGTTTTGCCTATATTTTCTTCTATAAATTTTATGGTTTCGGCTCTTACGTCCAGGTCTTTTATCCATTTTAAGTTGGTTTTTGTGCAGGGTGTGAAGTAGTAGTCTAACTTCATTTTTTTGTATGTGGCTGTCCAGTTTTCCCAAAACCGTTTATTTGAATAGACTGTCCTTGTTCCACTGCATTTTCTTTGCTCCTTTGTCAAAGATTAGTTGTTCATAAATATGTGGCTTTAATTCTGGGTATTCTATTTGGTTCCATTGATCTTTCTGTCTGTTTTTGTTCCAGTACCATGCTGTTTTAATTATTATGGCTTTGTAGCATAGTTTGAAACCAGGGAGTGAAATTCCTCTTTTTCTTTCTTTTTTGTCAGGAGGGCTTTAGCTACACGAGGTTTTTTGTAGTTCCATATGAATTTCATCAGTAGTCGATCTATTTCTTTAGGAATGTCATTGAGATTTTTATTGGAATAGCATTGAATCTGTAAATTGCTTTTGGTAGGATTGCCATTTTGATAATGTTAATCCTTCCAATCCATGAGCAAGGGATGCCTTTCCATCTTCTTGTGTCTTCTTCTATTTCTTTCAACAGTGCTTTATAGTTTTCTTTGTATAACTCTTTTATGTCTTTTGTTAGATTTATTCCCAGATATTTGATTTTTTTGGTTTCGATTTTGAAGGGGATGGATCTCTTAATTTCTTCTTCAGATTGTGTGTTTGCATATATGAATGCTACTGATTTTTGTGCATTGATTTTGTATCCTGCTACTTTACTCAACTGGTCTATGATTTTGAGTAGTTTTTCTATGGAGCTTTTAGGGTTTTGTATATATATTATCATATCATCTGCAAATAGAGACAGTTTAACTTCTTCTTTTTCTATTTGGATCCCTTGAATGTCTTTCTCTTGTCTAATTGCTCTGGTTAGGACTTCCAATATTATATTGAAAAACAATGGTGAGAGTGGACATCCCTGCCTAGTTCCTGATCTTAGGGGAAAGGTCTTCAGCTTCTCACTGTTGAGGATAATATTGGCCGTGGGTTTGCCGTATATAGCTTTTATTATGTTGAGGTATGTTCCTTCTATCCCAAGGATTTCAAGGGCTTTTATCATAAATGCGTGATGCACTTTGTCAAATGCTTTCTCAGCGTCTCTTGATATGATCATATCGTCTTTATTTTTCTTTTTGCTGATATGTTGGATTACATTGATTGATTTTCGGATGTTGAACCATCCTTGTGTCCCTGGAATAAATCCCACTTCGTCATGGTGTATTATCTTTTGGTTGCATTGTTGGATCCTTTTGGCCAAGATTTTGTTAAATATTTTTGCATCAGTATTCATCAGGGAGATTTGTTTGTAGTTTTCTTTTTTTGTGTGTCTTTGTCTGGTTTTGGTATTAGAGTAATGTTTGCTTCATAGAATGTGTTTGGTAATACTCCTTCCTTCTCGATATTTTGAAAGAGTTTGTGTAATATAGGGACTATTTTGTTTTTGAATGTTTGGTAGAATTCGTTTGTGAAACCATTTGGTCCTGGGCTTTTGTTTTGGGGGAGGTTTTTAATTACTGCTCAATATCACTGCTTTTGATTGTTCTGTTTAGGTGTTCTATATCTTCTTTGTCTAGCCTTGGGTGATTGTATACTTCTAGGAATTTGTCCATTTCCTCTAGGTTGTTGTACTTGCTTCCGTATAGCTGTTCATAGTAATCTCTGATTATTCTTTTGATATTTGCTGTGTCCGTTTTGGCTTCTCCTCTCTCATTTATGATCATAGTTATTTGTGTTTTCTCGCACTTTTTTTTTTGTAAGCCTAGCTAGTGGTTTGTCTATTTTTATTTTTTCAAAGAACCAGCTTTTGGTTTCATTGATCTTCTGGATTGTTTTTTTTTTTATTTCCATTTCATTTATTTCTGCTCTGATTTTTATAATTTCCTTTCTTAAACTGACTTTTGGGTTTTTTTGTTGTTCATTTTCTAGTTTTTTGAGATGTGAAATTAAATTGTTTCTTTGAGTTGTTTCTTGTTTCTTGATGTGAGCTTGTAATGCTATATATTTTCCTCTTGTTACTACTTTCACTGTGTCCCAGACATTCTAGAAAGTTGTGTCCTCGTTGTCATACAGTTCTAGATATTTTTTAATTTCTTCTTTTATCTCTTCGTGGATCCATTGGTCTTCCAGTAATGTGGGCTTCAGTCTCCATGAGGTAAGAGGGTTTCTTTTTTTCTTTTCATGGTTTATTTCTATTTTGGTTCCTTTATGATCGGAGAAGAAGGTCGGTATGATTTTGATCTTAGTGTATCTGTTGAGGTTTGTTTTGTGCCCTAATATGTGATCAATCCTGGAATATGTTCTGTGTGCACTTGAGAAAAAAGTGTATTCAGTTTTTTGGGGGTGAAGTGCCCTGTAGATATCTATTAAACCCATGTGGTCTAAGTCCTTATTTAGAGCTTTAGTGTCTTTGTTTATTTTTTGTCTTGTTGATCTGACCAACTGTGAGAGTGGAGTATTGAAGTCTCCTACTATATATGCATTTTCTTTAATGTCTGTCTTCAGAGATAATAATAATTGTCTGATATATTTTGGTGCTCCTTTACTTGGGGAGTATATGTTGATGAGTTTTATTGTCTTCCTGTTTTATTGTCCCCTTTATCATGATGTAGTGACCAGCTGTCTCTTTTTACCTCCTTATGTTTGTAGTCTTTTATCTGATATAAGTTTACTGTTTCTGCCTTCTTTTTTGATCCGTTTGCTTTTAGGACTGTTTTCCAGCCTTTTACTTTCAATCTATGCTTATCTTTTGCAGCTGGATGTGTTTCCTGTAGACAGCAGAAGGTTGGGTTCTGTTTTATGCTCCAGTCTGCTACTCTGTGTCTTTTTATTGGTGCATTTAGTCCATTTAATTTTAGGGTTAAAATTGATATATTGGTATCCTTATTTGCCAGTTTGCCTTTTTGTGGTTCTAGTCCTTACCTTATTCTGCTTTTCCTAGTCACTCCTCTGTTGGTTTTGGCTTCAGTGCTTCTTGTAGTATTTTTTGGAGTGGGAGTTTGGTAGTAATGAATTTCTGAAGTTTCTGTTTGTCAGAGAAAATCCTTATTCTATCTTCATAGAGGAAGGAGAGCTTTGCAGGGTATTCTTGGTTGACATTTGTTGGCTTGGAGTTTGTTAAATATGTCATTCCATGCTCTTGTTGCCTGTAGTGTTTCTTCAGAGAAGTCTGATGTCAACCTGAATGGCTTTCCTTTGTAGGTAATTTGTTTCTTTGTCCTATTCATTTTCAATATATTTTCCTTGTCTTGAATTCTCCATAGCTTTACTATTCTATGTCTTGGTGGTTTTTTTGTTTCATTATAATAATTTGGAGATCTTCTGGCTTCCTGTATGTCAATTTTTGTTTCCTTTTTTATGTTTGGGAAGTTCTCTTCAATTATCTCCTTGAAAAGTTTCTCTGTTCCTTTGTCTTTCTCCTCTCCTTCTGGGATTCCTATGACTGATGTTTCCTTTTTTCATGGTGTCAGATAGTTCTTGAAGCATTTCCTCATTCTTTTTCCTTTGTTTTTCTCTTTCTTTTTCTGTGTTGGTTCTTTCAGTATCTTTATCTTCCAGAGTGCTTCTTCACTCCATGTCTTTTATTAGGCTTCTGGCTCTCTATTAAAGTTTGTAAATCCTCCATTTTCTTCAATGTCTTCTTTATGGATTCATTCTCGTTCTTCAGTTCTTCATTTATATTCCTCAATTCTTTGTTTATGTTTCCTTCCTTCTCTACCTTTCATTTAATTCTATCATTTTTTTTTGTTATGGCTATTTTGAATTCTTTATCTGTTTAGGTAGAAGTTCATATTATCAGATTCTTGTGAAGGATTTTCTTTCTGTGGAGTTTTGTTTTCAGAGTCATTTGTAGTTTTTTCCCTTCCCATTGTTGGCCTTCTGCTTTGCTCTGATCGTAGTGTTCCTGTACCACTGGTGCTGTGACTCCTGTTTTCACTTGCTGAGGAGTGTTTGTGGCCAGTGTCTGAGCCGCTGTGGCTGGGTGTCGTCTGGGTACTCTTGTTTCTCTGTTAAACTTCTATGTCCCTCATGGTGTGTCTCCAGTGTGTTTCAGGGTCTAAGTAGAATTACAAGAGAAGAAGGGGTGTTGTGTGAAAGGGGTGATGTTACATAGATTTAGAGGATGGTAGGAGCAATAGGGGGTTAGGGAGGGGGAGGATGAGGGAGGAGAGGGAGATGGAGGAGGAGGAAGGAATTGGGGTGTGGGGAAAGTAGAAGAAAAAAGAGGAGGAAACACACAAACAAAATAAACAGACAAAAAGAGTGTTGATGATAGTGGCAGGGAGAGGGGGACAAAGGGATTAAGAGAACAGAGATAGTGGAGGGTGAGACAGATAGACAGTAAGCAGCCAGTTAGTCAGGGAAACAAATAAACATGGGCAGATGTGGGAGGGTAAGTCATCAGGATTTTGTGTAAAACAAAATTAAGCTTATCGTGATTAAAATAAATTAAAAAAGAGAAGAGAGAGAAAGGAGAGGAAGAAAAGCAGAAGGAAAGGACGTAAAGAAAGAGGTAGGTAAAAAGAAAAAAAACTGAAAAAAGAAAAAAAAGTGGCTAAGAATGGCCCCCCCCCCAGGCTCTTGGGGTTGATGTAAGCTTGGGGAGATTTCTGTGGTCTTTTGTCCCTGAGGTCTTGGGGTTTTCAGGTCACCCCACGGCTGGGGTTCAGCCCCCTTTCATGTGTCAGATGCTGCTATCACCCCACTGTCCTTTGCTGCTGGTATTGGTTGCTAGAGTTCTTTCTAATCTCTCTCTCCCAGCATTTCCTCCAGTGCTTGCCTAAGTCTATCGCCACTGCTGGAGCAGGCAGCTGAGCAGCAGGTGTAGGGGCCCACCAGTAGATGGAGGAGGAGCCGAGCTGGCAGGCAGCCTCCTCCAGGATGAAGCTACAGCCACATGGGCAGGTGGGGGAGGGGGGCGGTGCCCATTGGCAACCTCTTCTGACAGCCTCTTCCCACCTGGAGCTACAGCCCCGTGGGTAGGTGGGGGAGGAGCCAAGTCTGCGGGCAGCCTTCTCCCTCAGGTACTAAGGCCACGGGGGCTGGTGGGGGGAGGGGGGCCACGTGGGCCAGCAGCCTCTTCCCAGCCAGAGCTGGAGTGGCATGGGCAGGTGGGGGAGGGGAGCCCGAGATGGCAGGCAGCCTCCTCCTGGCTGGGAAAGCTACTGCCACGGGCAGGAGGGGTACGGGCAGGAGCTTCAGCAACTCGCAGATGGAGGTTCTCTGGGTACAGCAGCACAGGGCTGAAGGAGGGATCACGCACCTCACTGTCTGGCTGAAGTTTTCTGTCCCCACCACAATCCCAGGCCTTATACTCAGCAATGCTTGAGAAAGCCTGCTTGCCCTCCTTTCCTTGCCGGCATCTTTCTGGGAGGGGCCTGGTGACCTTTTCCTTCTCTTTACTCCGTCTCTTCTACTCCTCTCTGTGTTCAGGACACCAGTGGGGGTGGTTTGTCTGTGTAGCATGTCTAGGCCTCTTCAGATCAGGTCCCAAATTTAGAGATTTTTTCTCTGTAAATCGTTTTTTGTGGGAGAGCCCAATTCTAGCATCCGTTCGCCACCATGTTGATCCCAGAAGTCCTGCCATGAGCTTTCATAGCGTTTGCCTGTCAAAGCCCTATACAGCCTCTGGGACTAGCTAATTAGGGACAACTGGGAAAATCAGAGGAATAAATGGAACCTAAATCTTGCTGCTTTACTTTTTTGATCATCTTACAGGTATGATGGAGTTCATTGTTTATTTTGAAAAGTCCCTCTGGTAGCCAACAGAGGCCAACAGACTTTCCAGTCTTCACTTTTTAAAACACTAATCATGGATTCTAGTTTCAAAGATACTTTAGAGTTATACTTGGAATCTGTGATCATTATATTGTTGCCAGCTTTTTTCTCTCTAATCCTGTAATGTGGTTTTACTTTTCTCCCTAATGATCTCCCTTGATTGCTACCTCTCAAATCACTGGAAGAGATGGGGCATTTAAACATTAGGAAATAGAGTGGAAATTATTTCTCTGCAGTGGCCAGCAATTATCTCAGAGTTTGCATGATGTTAGGGTCACTAGGTAGCACCTGGGGTTATCTTACGCACATGGATTCTGAAAACTAGCAGGATTAGGATAAACAATCATTAACAGATGATTATAATCATCAGGACCAGTAATATTATTTTTCTGTATATTTATTATTAGTAGAAATCTGACAATAACTAAGATACTTCAAAAAGTAAAAATTACAAAATGAAGAATGAGTGCCAAAGCAGAATTGTCTTATGTATCCCCTGTGACTAAAAGTGAATTTCTAGGACAGTGCTGTCCAGAAGAACTTTCTGCTGTGACGGAACTGTTCTATTATATATCTAATCTCTGTTTCGTGTCCACTGACACATGTGCCTATTGAGCACTTGGCATATGACTAGAAGAGCTGAATTTTATTTAATTCAAATATAAATATAAATGCCACATGTGATGTGTCTAGTAGTTACTGTATTAGATGAAGCTGATCTGCTAATATGATTCTTTAAAAAATAAATATTCTGGATGATAAGAAAATTTGACACTGTAGAAAAGTTTAATAGATCTTATACACTGTACATCATCTGTTTTAAATATTCTATGTGACTTACAAGAACTGTAAGAAGCAAATATTTGTTTAAATATGTGCATTTTCAGAATTACATTTGATACTGATTTAGCATTTCAAATACTTTCCCCAATGACACTGCATTTTTAATAAAAAAATAATTGTGATTTTAGTTAGATATGATAAAATATTGTAGCAACATTAAAATATTTTAAAATTGAACTTTCCTTACTAAAGAGATATTTTAAAAATAATTTTGAAAGACCTGTCAATCTCCTATAAAGCTCACTTATTTACTTCAACTCAGTGTTTTTCAATATTTCATAGAGTTGTATAACCATCACCATAATCTAATTTTAGAACATTTTAATCACCACAAAAGAAACTTTGCTCCCATTAGCAGTCACTCTGCACTTCCTCCAGAGTTCCTGGCTATTGCTTTTGGCTCCATAGATCTTCTTTTAGATATTTGGTATGAATGGGATCATACAGGAGATAGTATTTTGTGACTTCCACTAAGAGACTAATTTCTTCACAGAAAAAGTCTATTTCTCTACCTGACCAAAATAAATATAACTAAAAAAAAAAAAAGTTCTGTTTATAAGAATGTCCAGAAATTTCTAGAAAAGATAAAAATAATGAATAAATATTCATGGAGAAGTGTAGTAACTTAAAAAAAATATACAAAACTAGTAGCTAGAAGGATAGTCCATAAAGTACTTATTATTTTTCTTTCTTTCTTCTACCTGAAGTCACTATGGCAGAAAGTGTGGGTACGATGACATAGGTGATTGTACTGGGATCTTCTAGTTTTTTTTTTTTTAAGATTTATTTATTTGTGCATATAAAGAACTGGGGTGTAGGCCAGAGGTATGGGGTGGTGAGAGGATTCACTAGCGACAGAGCGGGGAGCAGAACAGGCGGATCAACTGAAATACACTGCTGAGGGGAGCAGTGGGCAAGGCAGAAGAGGTCTGCTGCACCATGTGGGAATCTCCCTGGCTTGGGATCAAACTTGATCACAGTGGCTGCTGATAGCTCCATAGACTGAGACTTAACTTGTTGTGCCACCAGGGAGGCCCTCTTATAGTTTTCTTAAGTGTGGTTTTGTCCTCTCAGATTCCCTATGCAATCCATTCTCATTTCCTGGTGCTGCCTTTTATGCATGGGGGTTCAGAAAGATTTCTTGCAGCATCCAGTATTCTGTGGTCACAGAGGAGATGATTTATGTTCTTTTCTAGTGATTTCTTCTTTTAAATGAATACCAAGGCAAATCTGCTTCTGTCTCAGTGTTTTACAGAAGTTTAAGAGGATAACTTCTTTTAGCTTTTGCTTACTGCTCCATTTTGCCATCTTGCTTCTCTTTCACCTGTATTTAGATATATGTCAACTAAGAGAGATAGAGGACAATTATGATGCAGCCAGAATTTTTCTTCCTTGAGGAATGAGGTCAGTCTACTGGATCCATTTGGCTTATTGTGGCTGACTTTCCCCTAATGAGTTCCTATGAAGAGGCCACCTGGGTTCCTCGTGCAAATTAGTTTCCAGCAGCTTAGACTATCAAGATCATCAGACTTGTCTAGATATTTTGCAGTACCAGATTTATGTAGAGGTATTTATTATCTAAAAACTTTATCTTGAAAAGGGCTATATGTCAGTGGCAGTGAGACACCTAAACTATCTGGAAGATTAAGCATTTGGTTAAAGATCACAAAGAAAATTTTCAACACAGTAGGTGTTACTTGGTGCTTTGTGATCCAAAAGAAGGCTGGTTAACTGGTTTCTATTTATAAAACTTAACTGAATTCTGTTATAAGTGTTTTGTGTGCTCATGCTTACTGTGTTAACAACTCTTCATAAATTATTGTAAAAAATTGCTCATTTGCCTCACTGGCACTAAGCAAAAAGAGAAGGCTTAAGAGTTTGGAATTTCTTAAAAAGTTATTTAGGTCAGTAGTCAAAAACATTTTAAAGAATCCGATGGCAATACAGACTTATGGAAGAAAAAAGAAAGCTCTGCTTTTGTTATGTATGGAGTGTAGAAGAAACTGCTTCTAACTTAAAGTTTGTAAAGACTTTTGGAATATTAGATGTTCGATTTCAGCCTCAAACCTTCAATATTTTGGCTTCTTGCCCTGTTGTATGGACCAATGTGACCAGCATACAAACAGTAACTGTTCTGCAGCTGCAGCTAAGCAGAGTAATAGCTCTTCCTGGCTGTGATCCTTGGGAGAGTAAACAGATTTCAGGACAGATACACTTACTTATCCTGCTTAGAAAATTGTTATTTCCTAGACTAATGTGCAGTATCATACTTTTCCTTTCTCCTTTCCTCCTCTAACTGTAAAGAATATGTAAGAAGTAGAATTCAAAGAGATCTACGCATACTCAAGATGGCATGCGATTTACAGTTTCTTGAGTTCTTTTGGTTAATTATTCATTCTATAAACATGTACTGAGTTTAGAACTGATTAAAATGGGAGAATCACAAAAACAGATGAGAATAATATGGATAGTTTGACACTGAGAGAAAGAGAAGCAAAGTGTTTCTAGAACTCAGAACCATACAGCCTTTGATGTGAGAGGAGGGACTTCACATACCTTTAAGAGAAACTTTGTCCCTCTTGCAGGTGCAGTGGGGTATTAGGCTGTCAAAGTTTCCTCTGTATTGTGTGGATTCAGATTTTGAGTGAAGTCGCAATTTTTTTTTTTAACCTTGCGAATACTTTCATCTCCCTATGACCCTGGGGAAACTCCAGCTGAAGCCAGAAACAGCATCTCCTGATCTATGACTGCAGGTTGAGAGGCCAAATGAATATCCTGTCAGGCACCAGAGTTAAAATAAGACATTCATACTCTTCCGAAGGAAGTTATGGTCTAGTGCTAGGAACTTCCAGGTAAATGGTCACCACATGGCATTATACGTAGTGACAGGGAAAGTATGAAATCTGAAGACAGCTTAATAAAGAATGCAACACCTCATTTTTGAAGAGTGAAGAGCATAATACAATAGGTGACATTTCACCTGGGTATTGATAGATTGAAAGATGAATGGGAATTTTCCAGGTAGCAAGAAACAGAAAGGGAATAGAGTTACTGAAATTATGCCATCGGAGAAAGGTATGCACAGAGGCATAGAAACTTTTCCATTTTCATAACCTTTGGCTCTATTAGACCTTGAAATGTGAGTAAGAGACCTCTTTGGTTCTTATTTTATTCTATGCAATTCTGTAAGTTGATATATGTCTTGTGCCAAATGGAGTTTGTGCTCAAAATTTCCTAATCCATTAATCTTCAGGTGTTTTTCACATTTTTCATTTGAGTGACTACAGTAGACCCACTGACCTCTCAAAATGTTGGTGTGCCAAAGACACAACAGCAGCAGACTCCCTGAATGGTGTGTATTTATAGAAAAGATGGATCACTTAGAGTAATTACTCAGGGAAATTAGGAGAAAAGTATGGATTGAATGCTTGTCATTTATTAGTTTAGAATAAGACCAAGTATAATCTATGGGTAATGGATAGAGATGACTTTTTAAAGTAAAACCTTTTGCCCTAGTGATGCAAACCTGTGACACCAGGGACTGTTTGTGTGCTGAATCACTCAAATTGTGGCTCAATGCCCAAAACTCAATATCTATTGTTCAGTGTCCTCTAAAGCATGTTCTTTTCGAGATGCAGCTTGTTCTGCCCTTATTGAATTTTACTTGATTTGCTCTTCCTTTTGGGTCTGATTTGAGTTTCCTAGTCTTTTCAGCACCCCTTTGTTTCTGCCTCAAATAAGAGCTGGCTTCACTAGCCAGCTTTATTTCCCTATGGGTTTTCCCCTGGTATACATCTTTGTTGTAGAAACCCTTGCAGACAGAATTGTGGCCTGCTTCACAGAGAGTAACTACAACTCTGTAAACTGACTGCTGATATAAACCTTACTATTTGCTTGACACTGTCCTATATGTTTTGTATGAATTAATTTCATAAAACTTCATCTTCATAAAAACTAAGGAAGCAAGAATTATCATCATCCCCATAGTGTAGAAAGGGAGCACTGAGCTCAGGGAGTTAATGGGCAGCAGAGCTCTAGTTTCATCCTAGGTGGCTAAACACTGTACCAGTCTGTCATTAAAAGTCAGGAACTCTATATGTTTGCACTCTTACTGCTACATCCTCCATGGGAGGTGGGTACTTTAATCTTAGTTTACATATGAGAAAGCTAAGGTTCATAAAGTTTATGTAGCTTCATCAAGGCCTTGCAACTTAACTGGCTGAGAGGTGTTTCCATAGTTAGTGTGTCTAATGGCAAATGCCTTATTCGTACTCTGTTGAACATCATTTAAATTTTTTTTCTGCGTATCTGTGACTGAGCACTCAGATCCCAGCTCTTCCCCCACCTCCCTCCATGCCCCTCCTCCAGTGATCTTGATGTCATTTTAGAGTCGATGGATTTGAGAGCGGGGGTCCTTGGGTTCACTCTGGGAAAGGTTTCACCAGAGCTCCCTTCAGCGGCACGTAACAAGTTTCTCCACGAGACAGAGACTCAGTTATACTTAAAGAACAGGTTTATTAGGAAAAGAAGTATAGAACACTTGAACAGACACAAGCGGGCAGAAAGAGCTGCTCCGCTGAGGGGCAGGTTTGCTAAGTGATGCCTGCATGGTGCAGGTCATGGGCAGACAGGCAGGCCGCTGCCCTGCGGAAGGACAGAGTTGGTAAAGGAAAGCACCTGCATAGGCACAGGTGGGCAGAGAAAATGGCTGCCCTGAATTCTTGCACGCATGGCACTCATATAGCCTTCTTTCAGTTGGGAGGGGCTCATCTTCGAGGATGGCTGTCTGTTTACTGGCTAACTAGAATTAGAAAGGAGACTGGAGATTCTGCAATGGGCTCAATCTCCATATCTTTGGCCCTAGAGACTGCCATCTAGCTCCTACCTATGCTTTGTAACTTAGGAGCTGGCACTTAGGAATTGTGCTAATGGTTATGTTGATTCTGTCTACCCCCAGCTCCTTGTGTGGGTCCTTATTTTTAAGTTATATCTCCCTCTGACCATATCCGCCCCAAAATCTTTTGGGGAGTTGAAGGGAGGAGATCCGTTTTCTGTAACTGCTTCCTGCTGGATAGGGACATAGAGATGACCCTACCTGAGAAGGCCTAGGATATGGTCTTGCTGATACTACTTATTGTTGGTTTTGAAAGGAGGCCCATGGAGTCCAAGGAGTGGGGTGTCTGGACAGGCTGATTTTCTTCTGTGGGTTGGCTGTGTTCCGCAGAAGAGGAATTTAACTTGAAGTGTTCCCCCTAGGTTAGAAGAAACAAATTTGATTATGAGACTGTGTATGTAAGATTTAAAGAGAATGAGAAAGATAGAAGTGGCTAAGGGCCCTCGTTAACATGTACAGTCATTTGGGGCCAGCCTTGAATGACCTGTTTACTAACAAGATGAGCAGTAAACCAGTTAGTTTTTTTTTTTAAAGATTTATTTTTTATTTATACATACAAGCTGGGGTACAGGCCAGAGGCGTGGGGTGGCGAGAGGGTTCACCAGAGACTGAGTGGGTAGCAGAACAGGCAGATCAGAAATACACTGCTGAGGGGAGCAGCGGGCAAGGCAGGAGAGGTCTGCCGCGCTCTGTGGATTCTCCCCAGCCGGGCGTCGAACTCGCGCCGCCGCTGCCGACAGCTCCACAGCGCAGCGCTCAACCGCTGCGCCACCGGGGAGGCCCAAACCAGTTAGTTTTAGGGTTGTGACATGGCTACAGATTTTACCAGAGAAACAACCCACTTTTGGAGCATTGTTGGACTAAAAAGAATATCGATGGGATATTTGCTCCTAGCAGAGGAGCTGTTTTAAATCTAATGTGTCTCTTGGAAGGGCAGCGCCCTCCAGGGAGCCCTGAAGTGATGGAGTGAGGCATACTGCCACAAGCTCAGCAGGAGGTATGACTTGCTGTGTAGGTAGAGTTATCGAGCCCAGTGAAAACTACTGGTTTTCAGCTTTGATAGGAACACAAAGTGTCATGAGTATAATTACCCCGAGTTTATTTGGGATCTTAGGAAAATTAGGTGAGCTTTAGAGTAGAAGTATTGAGGGTCTGTAGTCCACCCTCTTAAACGCTAAAGTTTTACCCGAGTATGATGAATCCAAGGTTTTATATCATCCAATTTTGAGACAAAGGAGGTATTTGGAAAAACCCCTTTTGGACTTCAGGATGATGACAACTTGAAGTTTTCAGAAGCACTATATATGCAAAAAGTAGGTCTGTATGAGACTGAAGTCTGTTAGAAGCAAACTTATAAAAGATTAAATGGTTAGATATAAAAGGTATCAGTCCTATTGAAAAGGACTAGAAAAATTTTATACCATTTTTTAAAAATAATATTTGTACTCTGAGATTTGCCAGCTCTGATGTCTTCCTTGAGTTTGACATTCATATACCCAGGATGTGAGCAAAGGTTTTCTATAAGGACCTAGCCAGTAAATATTTTAAGGTTTGGGGTCAGGGGCTATGTGTCCCAGTGGTGTGAACAACTTGAGGGCAGGAATTGGATATTGTTCATCAAGTATACCTGGCACCTGGGATAATATCTGGCAAATATATCCTCAGATTTGTTAGATGAATTTATTAATTCATGGATATAACACATTTATATTTGAAAGGATAAGGCTATAAATCTTACATATAAAATCTTTTTATTGACATACTCCTAGTGCACATTAATTGCTTAGTGTAAGGGGAGAAGTTTTTCTCAAAATTCTGGTATTTTTCTTTTTTTTTAAAGATTTATTTATTTATACATACAAGCTGGGGTACAGGCTAGAGGCATGGGGCGGCGAGAGGGTTCACCAGAGACAGAGTGGGGAGCAGAACAGGCAGATCAGAAATACACTGCTGAGGGGAGCAGCGGGTGAGGCAGGAGAGGTCTGCCGCACCGTGTGGGATTCTCCCTGGCTGGGTGACGAACTCACATTACGTGCTGCCGACAGCTCCACAGCACAGCGCTCAACTGCTGCACCACCAGGGAGGCCCAAAATTCTGGTATTTCTAACAAAAATTGGTCCCCTCTCCCCTAAATATTATACTTTGGAAAAAATTACATAAAAATGCAAGTGACCATTATCACTGTTGCTCTAAATCTTGATATGCATAACCAGTTAATACAGTATTTGGAAGCAGGCTAAACCTGGGATCAAATAGTAACATCCCCTTAGTAGTTTTATAACATTATTTAAGTCATTTAAGCTCTTGCAGTCTCAGTTATAAAATGTGATGTAAAAGCTTTATTTATATCCTCTGTAAAAGATACATTATGTTGTAAATCATATAAAAGGTAAGATTACTGTGAATATTAAATAATGTGTTCAGAATAATGTAGTATTACATACTCATACTACTAGTTGCTCAATTAATGGTAAGTGTTGTTGCTCTCTTGTTTAATTAGTAGTATTAACCATCATCAAGGTCCAAGAAATTATAAATACTGTCCCAAAACAGTGGCACAGACCATGAAGCTCCTGTTCAGGTGGTTACTTTGAATAGAGTATCTAACTTCGGGATAGTCAATATTGATTCATACCAAAGGCAGGTTTCTAGTACTCTCTTGAACAGATGCCAGGTCCAGATATCAATAAAAGGCACTTACTGTATCAGATGCTATGCTAACAAGTAGGGTAAATTAAGAGGGAGCCTCTGCTTTGAGGAGCATATTATCTAGTTAACAAGACAATATAGCCATCAGGACAAAGAGTACTATAAATTCTACTCAAGTTCAGTTGAAAAAAAAATAGTGGCCTAGCATTTCCTGGTACGAAATTATCCCATCTAGTACCTGGATCATCAGAGGTTCTCTTCCTGCTGTTATTACCCCCATCTTAGCAAACTATACACTCATTTCTTACATTAAATGGTATCCTGAGGAATATATTTCTCCTCTATATTCCAATGCCAGTTAAGTGCCAGTATATATCACATGTTAAATAAAATAGAGTAAATGAATAGATGGATGAGTAAAAATTGCTAAGCATAGAACATGGAAGGGATATAGAAGTGCAAAAATATTGATGAACTCTATTCTTTCTTTTTTATTATAAACTAATTTCATTATCCACAACTAATTTGTGGGAAAATGAAAGTATCCACATCAGCATCATCCTAATCACAACATAAAACCCAAAGGGATATTGATAAAACTTTAGGTCAGTTACCTCACCAAACATCAGGAGTGTAACAGTGATAGTAGTTAAAATAGATATCTTGCTAGAGCCATAGATTCTTACTTGGCCCAAAGTTTCATTTGGGAGCAGTATGATTTCTTCTAGGCACTAGTCATAAAGACGAATTCTGTACAGCTGAATTCTATTCAAATTTTAATATACAAAATAAACATCTGGGGATCTTGTTAAAACGCCGGTTCTCATTATGGAGATCTAGGGTGGCATCCAGGATTCTCACAAGCTCCCAAAGATATTCATCTTGTTGGTTCCTGGACCACATTTTGACACAAAGGGTTTGGTCATCATCACAACCTATCTCAGTCTTTTTCTTCAAAATCTCACTTCGGTTACTTTTGGGTCCCCATATTCATATCTACTCGTCTCAGAACCAACCTGGCTGATGTTAGTGTCTATGTGGCAACATATTTATTTCCCATGAAATCTTTCAGTCTGTGGAGCTCTTTTAATTTGGAAAGCTCTACAAAATGAATGCCTCCCTCAGGGGTTTCTGCATCTGAGAAGGGCTTTTGTGCCCTCCCACCTGATGTTATATGTATAAAGGGCTTGATGATATCAATATCATAATTACTTATTACAGGTCATAATACTCATGGGAATGATGAGGGATGCTTGAAATCAATAGGAAACTTCAGAATTGTTATCAGACTCCACACAGCCAACCTAGCCATAAAGAGGTCAAATAAAATCCTGTAATATTTTCATATCACATCAACAATGATTGTTACATAGAAAATTGAATGAATGTTATAAAGAGGAGCTTGTCAAGTCAGTCTGAGTCTATGCATATATCATGTAATTTTCTTTCACAAATTTTCTATAAATAATTATCTAAGCTAAACAAATTTATCTCCTAAATTTTCCATGAGTCAGAATATATTTAAAATACATATTTATATATTTTAAACACTAGCAATTTAGAAAAATACACTTGCATTCTTAATTAAAATAAATCCCATGTTGCATTTTTTCCAGTTTGATTCCAACATTTCACTTGGTTTTTTCCCTACCATTGTAGAATATACTGTGTCATTATTTCGAACATTTTGTCACTTGACAATGTGTTGATGTTTTTAAGGAAATAATTCTAATGCACAATGTCAAGCATTTTTTTAGTGCTTGAAATAGCTAGCAGCATAAAGCACTGAAATGAAAAGCCATTTAACCATTACCTAAAGAGAAATAGGAGGTTTTCAGAGAAGTAGATGGAAAGGATGCTTTGAAGAGGCCAAATATAGGTTTTTGTGTGTCTCATAGGTTATTTTATTATCTGATGACAATGTGTCCTTCCCAAATAAGAATTCTAACAAAGAATTTGTTGCATTTGTTGCCAGATTTAGCTAGAAAGACAATTAGCTTCAGAAAAGGATCGAAAACTTCAGCTTCTTTCAAGCCCAAAAGATCTTTGATAACTAAATGCCATAGGGAAGACAAAATGTTATAAAAATTGCCAGGTCAAACTTTGAACTTTAGTTTAAGGAAACTGGAAAGGAAAAGGAAGCATGACTATAAGCTAGTCCTTTTTTCTTTGTCTCAGGCATTGCTGGGTCTGATCCTGGAAATGTTTGAAGACAGCCCTACATCAGAAATCAGAAGTGTAGAAAGAAAAATAGGAAAACACATACTACAAGATGTTTCTTCTAATTTGTCATGCCAATGAATGGTTAAAAATACTTGGAATCCAGTAGATATGTGTATGTGGACATCTTAATCTAACCTCAATCTCTTTAGATGAGAAAACATGGGGGCAGAGTCAGGAACAAGCTTACCCTGAGCACAACCCAAATACAATGACAGAATGTGTCATTCATCCAAGCAAGCAGTTGGCTTTGAGATGCCCAATCAAGAGAGGTAAGGATCTCATTTCAGTTTGGCAGACTGTATGAATAAGAATGCAAGAGTATTGTCTATGCGTGGATAACATGCAGACAGACAGCAAATAGAAAACTGGGGTCCTGGATTAGACTCTAATGACTGGGCATTACAGAGGGGTAGCTGTTGAGGCTCTGGGCTACAATAAGTTATGGTAATAGGAACTCATTTTAGAGATCACAGCTAAGACTTCAAGACAAACTGCTATTCACAGGGTAGTAGCTTTTAAACATTGCACTGCTGTTTCAAATGAAACATTCAGAACCACAATATATAAGTTAGATGGCAACAGAGTTGCTTTGGTTATAGTCCTCACAGCTTCTACTCTTCTCCCTATGGAGTAGCAATACCTGAAGTAATTTCTCAGCCTCCCAAGGGGCCTGCTGAGGAAGAATATGGAACATTGGTTTAAAGGAGGGTAGGGCAGGCCGAGGCGATCAAATGAATATTAGCAGAAAGAGCAACAGACCAATGTGCTGTACCGAAGATCCCTATACGTTGAGCTGGATCAGACATTTTAACCCCAACTGACTGATGTGATTGGACCTAGATCTAAGAGTGTAGGGACTTACAGAGAGGTGCTGAGGGACCCTGAATGTGGGGAGCAAGGGTGAAGGATGAGGCAGCACCAACCTGTTTTCCTTCTTGTTTCCATAAAAGAAGTGCCCCTGATAGAAACAAACTCATTTGTCATTTGGACCTTGATCCTTACATATTTTCAAGAATTTTATTCTTAATGCTCTTCCTCTTGGCATCACTATGTTTCTCTATACAGGACTAGTTTATGTTTTACAAATACATGCTCTAGAGAAGTGACTCTTAAAAGTGTGGTTCCTGGATAACTTGTTAGAAATGAAATTCGCATTCCACCCACACCTATTGAAGTAGAAACTTTTACTCCAGCAATTTTTTTTTAATGTATAAGCATGTATTTGTATTCATTTATTTGCATGTATTTGTATTCATTTATTTGCATGTATTTGTATCCATATCCTGACTATCACTTACTAGTGTGTGACCTCAGACAAGTTACGTAACATCATTTCGGCTCAGTTTTATCATCTACAAAATAAGTTTGTACTGGGGATATGATAATGTCTACCTCCTAGAATTGTTTTAGATTAGCTTGTTTGCCTCTTATTTTGTTCTTGTTATAGAATGTTAGCTATAAGATTTTCTTTTTTTTTTTAAGATTTATTTATTTATACCTACAAGCTGGGGTACAGGCCAGAGGTGTGGAGTGGTGAGAGGCTTCATCAGAGACAGAGCGGGGAGCCGAACAGGCAGATCAGAAATACACTGCTGAGGAGAGCAGCGCGCGAGGCAGGAGAGGTCTGCAGCACCATGTGGGATTCTCCCTGGCTGGGTGTCGAACTCACATCGCTGCTGCCGACAGCTCCACAGGTCAGCGCTTAACCGCTGCGCCACCAGGGAGGCCCCCAGCTATCATATTTTCTTGAACATCTGCTATATGCTAGATGTTAATGAGGAAACAGGTAATAGTCTTTGAGCAATAGTCACTCACAGTGCATTAAAGCTGATGGTAATTGTACAGATGATTCTCATTATGGGCCACCTATAGATTGTGAAGACATTTACTCTTTCTTTCTAGCACAAGATGCTTAGAGGTGATTAGCATGCCTACACTGTCACCACTTTCTCAGTCAATAATGTTTCTGTTGTCTTTACGATGTTGTGATATAGAGAACAATGACCCTAATTTTTTTTTTAAAGATTTATTTTTTATTTATACGTACAAGCTGGGGTACAGGCCAGAGGCATGGGGTGGTGAGAGGGTTCACCAGAGACAGAGCGGGGAGCAGAACAGGCAGATCAGAAATACACTGCTGAGGGGAGCAGCGGGTGAGGCAGGAGAGGTCTGCCGCACCATGTGGGATTCTCCCTGGCTGGGCGTCGAACTTGCGGCGCCACTGCTGACAGCTCCACAGCGCAGCGCTTAACCGCTGCGCCAACGGGGAGGCCCTAATTCTTTTTTTTTTAAGATTTATTTATTTATGCATACAAGCTGCAGTGTAGGCCAGAGGTGTGGGGTAGTGAGAGGATTCACCAAAGTCAGAGTGGGAGCAGAACAGGCAGATCGAATGAAGTACACTGCTGAGGGGAGCAGCAGGCAAGGCAGGGCAGGTCTGCTGTGCCATTTGGGAAGCTCCCTGGCTGGGGATCGAACTTGTGCTTCAGTGGCTCTGGATAGCTTCATAGAGCTGTGACTTAACCTCTTGAGCCACCAGGGAGGCCCTACAATGACCCCAATTCTTCACTCTTCCTAGATCTACACCCTGAGTAATGTTAACTGTGTAGTGCCCTCCCCTTGTGACACTGGGCTTGATTATGTGACTGGATTTTTCAATTTTGATGTATGAACTGCTTGTGTGAGAGGTCTTACCCTCTTTCACTCCTGTGCTGTGGCAAGACAACATTCCTAGGTGTGGTAGGTAGAATGGTCCCCCCAAATGCCCACAACCTAATCTTTGGAACCCATGGATTTATTGTGATGCAAAGGGTTTTGCAAATGTAATCAAGGTTGCACACCTTTATGTGGGAAATTACCCTGGATTACTGGGTAGGAGAGGCAGAGGCAACACAATCACAGTGTAATAGCAACAACTTTCTAAGGCTGGAGTCAGAAGATGAATAGAAAGGGAAGTCAGAGATTCCAAGCATGAGGAGGGGCCAACGTACTGCCGCTGGTTCTGAGATATTGGGCCACACGCAAGTACTGGAGGAGAGCCTCTAAGAGTCACAGTCGGCAAGGAAATGGGACTTTAATTCTCAACCATAAAGATACAGACTCTGCCAACAACTTGAATGAGCTTCCAAATGACCTTTCCCCTGTCTTAAAAAATATAAATACCTCGTGACTGACAGTTTGATTTCAGCATTGTATATTTGAAGCAGAAAAAGCCATGACAACTCAGACTTTTGACCTATAGAATAATTATAAAATGCATTTTCGTTATTTTGAAGCAGAATTTGGTGTAATTTGCTAAGGCCAATAGGAAACTAGTATCCAGAGAAAAGAACAGAGCTGGATTGTCTACTCTTTCCAGCAGAGGGCAGCGTAGATGAGGTGACAGGTGATCAACCATACAATGGGTGGGCTGCTAACTTCATCCATCAGAGTCCTCTAGACAACTACTCCAATGCCCCAGAGTAATACACACTCGTATGTGGCTGATACTTTGCGGTCGTTAAGAAATGCTGTTGTGGCATTGGGTATCTGATATGCAGACCAAGGGGCAGATAGTTGGATGTTACGTTTTTTTCATAAAATCTTCTCTAAGAATGGTGAATGCGAAGAACTGTTTAATTAGTTGTGAGGCTGACTCATAGAACAAGATTCTAAGGTGGTTCTGACAAAAATACTCTATTGAAGGAGATGGAGGAGTTGGATTGCTTATCTGTTTTATTGAGTATATATTTATGAGAATTCTTTGCATTCAAGGGGAAATGAAAATTACTAGAACTTCACTTGCTATCTTTGTTTTCTGTTCTTTAATGTGTGGTCTAGTCAGTCCAAATGAAAAGGAAAGTTTGAATTCATAAAAAGGAAATAAAAAGCATCAAGCACTCTGTTTGTTTACCAAACTAATAAGTAAACAGCAACCAAAAAAAAAAAAAAAATCCAGATGGGGCAGATTAATACTTAGACTTAAATGAGAGAAAATCTCCGCAGAGTTAAATAAAGCATAAAATGGTTATTTCCATTAAGGCTATCTTAACTGAAGCAGCTATATTTTTTTAAAATAAAATTAATGTAATTCTGGCTTAATTTAGTTTTGTTTTATCAAGTCAGCAAAGTTAATTCTATGTCAATAAAAAAAGAAACTCAAGCTGTGCAAATCGTTTTACACTCTATGTGAATTTCTGGAGGAAATACTGAAAACATATTTAAATTGCACCACAGGAACTGTGAATACATTTAATTTTACATAAAAAGTGCCATTTGTGTTTCTTTGTGAATAAAACAAATTCAAACAAACACAAACCATTCCATAATTCAATGTTTGGGACACAGTGGGTTATCAGTTGAAGAAATTCCCTCTGAGGCCAAAACCAAATGCTGCCTCACATATTGTTCTCCAAATCAATATCAGACTCCACACTGCTGGGGTTTGTGTTCACCCGTTTTCTCTCTAGCAGCTTAAGGTAAGTATCTATCCTGTTTTATGAATGAAGATTTGGTTCCTGATGAGGCAATAGCATAGAAGTTTTGTGCACAACTCAAGGTGTTAGTTTTGAGCTCCTGAGCAGTGTTATCTTGTCTTTGAGTTGAAGGCTCTTACTGTGAGCTTGTCCCTATAGGTAAACAATAACTGTTTTTTGAAACCATGAAAGAGAAATAAATAAGCCTCCTGTGTGATCTGGATACAGCTCAACTTCACCTCTACAGTAGTCTCTAAAAATAAGGAAAAGCAATGAAATTTTATACATCTGCTTCAAGAAAATGAATTTCCTTTACAGATGGTCTTAATTGATGAAAATTTATCCTGGATGTATATGTAAGAGGAGATGGTGCGGCATGAGATCTGAAGTCTGCTTAGTCTATCCATGGTGATCCCATTTTCCATTTTTTTTGAAAAGGGGAAGAATTGACCTAAGCCTTTCTAGGAAGACTTTTTTTGTTGTTTAACAGTGAAAACAGACTTGGTATAAAAATATTTGTTCTATCAATAGGATGGTACTGAAACCTTGACAGAAATATCTGTGCAAGCGAGTGTGTATGTGTGTGTGTGTGTGTTCCTAAGTATAAAACATGCTGGAGAATTCATGAATGTGACTAATACTTTAGAACATATATTACCTGAAGTGAGAAAGAGAGAAATCATTCAAATGCTACTTCCCTTGGTGTTTCTGTGTGTGGTATCTATTCCTACGGCTCCAGAGATCCTGTCATCTGATACAATCTCTCTGAATATTTTAAAGTAATTTCCTCCTAAAGTACATGATTTATTTACTTCAAATGAGGATTAGATGATATGTTTTTGACATTATTATTTGCATTTTGAGTTTATTATTCATTCACTGCATTCATTAGGCATTTATTAAGGCATTGCTGTGTCTAACATCAGATATTTGGAGCAGACCATTTTTCAAACTCACCCATCTATCATATATTTCAACATCATTTTCAGTAATAATCACATGGTGAAACAAATATTTATTTACATATATGTAACTAAAGTTTGCACTTACAAAACAAAAACATTATAACTTGCAGTTTACATTCTGTTTCAAGGTTTTAAATTTTAAACATAAAAGTCCCAAGTCATACCGTGTGACTGCATGGTGTGGGTGTGATAGAATTGAACAAACCTCAGTTCTATTTCTTTGTCTTCACAATCTCTGTGTTGTTATTGTTAATTTCAAATCTAATGTTTAAATGCAGAAATCTCGGTAGCACAGGGGCTGGAGATACAAGCTGTGCCTTAAGTATGTTTAGACAATTCCTTACTCTTAAAATAAGTGAGTCCACATATGTTGGAGGTAGACTATAATTACCATGTAGAATACAAAATTTATTAAAATAGAATAATAAAAATGTGCTAATTTGAAATAGTCACTCATATAATATATTTGTACCTATAATTACGTAATTACATATATATGTTTATACAGATATAATTTCCAGTTTTTCTCCCTCCCTGATCCCTCTCTTCCCTCCTCCTTGCCTCCTTTCCTTCCTCTCTATCTTGTTAAATCTCAATACTTACTGCAATAGTTTTTAAAACTTTAAGGAAAAAATTAGGGGGATGAAGTATTTTGCTGACATTGTTTAAAATTGCTAGAATATGGTAATAGCAGAAAATATATATTTTCCTATTTTATTGTGACAAAACTCAAAATTTGCCATCTTTATCATCTAAAAATGCACAGTTAAGAGCCATTAAGTACATACACATTGTTGTATAACTATTAACATTATTGTTGTATAGCTATTGTTGTTGTATAACTATTAACATTATCCATCTGTAGAACAATTTCATCATCCCAAACTGAAGCTCTATATTCATTAAATATTCATTCCATATTCTTCCTGCCCCAGAGCCTCTGGCAACCACCATTCTACTTTCTATTCTGTGAGTTCAGTTACTCTGGGTAACTTATATAAGTGGAATGATGCAATGTTTTTCCTTTTGTGTTTGATTTTTTTTCACTTTCTACATGTCTTCAAGTTAATCCGTGTTGCATATGGATGTATAAGAATTTCCTTTTTTTTAAAAGGCTGAATAATATTCAGTTGTGTGGATTTACCATATTTTGTTTATCTGTTCTTCCACTGATGTCTATTTGAGTTTTTTCCACCTTTGGGCCATTGCGAAAAATGCTGCTATACAAACATTGGGGTTCAAATATGTTTGAGTTGTTAAAGCAGACCAATATTTAGTTCACTTTGTTATTGCCTACTATTACCTATCTTCACAATGCTCCTTTCTCATCTTCACCTGCATTGGACCCATAGTTGGTAGCCCACTTTATCGAGGCATTATTATGTAGGTAAAAAAGGACTAATGTAGTAGAGAAGAAATTCAGTGTTTTCATTAACTCTATAAATATGTTATCATGGATGTTATCACTAAGTTTATTTCCTCACTGTTTAAATGAGATTAATAAAATCTACTGTCTACACCAGTCTTTTATTCTTCTAGCGCAGGTAACAATAACATTAGTGGAATCCAACTCTGTTTATAAAGGAATTTCCCCTTTAAACTTCCCATGTATTATTCCCAGTAATGCTATGAGGTAGGTTTTTTGGTCATGCTCATCCTATAAGAACAGTGATCATTTCCTTTGTCTATTCTTTCCATTCAGGCTCTGGAAAACTGCCCACTCATAGTATGTCCACAATAAATATTTGTTAAAAGAATGATTTTTTTTCAGATGATGCAAATAGAATTCAGAGACTTTGAAGTAGTTATCCTGAAATTACCTAGTATATATCGTACTAAAGATCTAGTACTCCAATCCAATTTTTATGCATTTTTGACCATCCCATTTTGGCCTATTATGTATCCAGCTGTAGGGGAAAATATTTATTAGGGTTGTGCTATGCTGAGAAAATTCACATTCATTATCTCAGTAATATTTACAATAATCCCTGTAGTACATAGGATTTTTCTAGTTTTATAGATGAAGAAGCTGAATCCAGAGAGTTGAAGTGATTTGTTCTAATATGTAAGTGATACAGCTAGGATTTAGGTCCCCAGTTTCCAACAATGAAGGAAGGTCCTATGCATAAATGACCAGAATCTGCTACTTGAATAAAAGCAATTTGAACTTATCCTTAGAAAAATTTCAGGATAACTTAATCAAAGTTTTGAAAACAGAGGACTAGACAGAGGACAGAGGAAACAAATAGGTTTGCCTATTCAGAGGAGGTTTTCAGGAATTAACAGAAAAGGAGACTGGAACTATGCCAAAAGTAGAGTGCTGATGCGGTAGGTACTGAGAGATGAAGGAAAATATATATTTTTTTTATTTCAAGGCTAACTTGTAGTTGTTGCTTGCTTCAGCTGTCTGTTACTCAGCTTTACAGAACAAGGCATTCAATTCCATGAATTCATGAAGATATAATCAGTCTCTGGCAAGCTGAATCACCCAAGAATAGTAGGAGAATGATCTGTAAGTCAGAGACATTTTACAGTAGGGAATTTGTTTCACTTGAGGCCTAGAGGGCGCTGCTAGGTGATAAGAATACCATGAGGGTTGTGGTAGAGGTCTACCAACTTCAATGCTGGAAGTTATTTTAGCTCAGGAGATAAAATAAAGCAAACACTTTATTTCAACATATTAAATTTCATCAAGCAGAATAATGTAAGCTGTTGAAATGCTGTTCAAAACTCTAGAACAATCTGTCTAAAGAACTCAGGCCAGTCATTTAAAAATATCATTTCTATAGCTGCTAGAGGAAAAGCACTAAATCATTGCTCTTACTCTCCACTCTCTAATACCAGAAAAGACATTCCCATTTGAACATATTTCCTGGTGTTAGAACCTTGACATTTGTTGTTACAAAGTCACTTCAGAGCATTGGGGTAGGCATCAAGAGACCCATGTTTGCACATCAGTTTAGTCAATGATTAGTGGACTTGAGTAGAACATTTTCATAAATAGAGCTAGATTTCCTCATTTTTATACTGAAGAGTTAGAGTTAATGATAATGAAAATCCTGCTTATGTCTAATGGGTTGTATTTTATAGATTTTATACTGCTAGTGGTATATATTTATTTTAAAAGTGGGTTTCCTGTAATTGATCTCTTAGTTTTTGACTGCTTATCATCTGTTCACCTTGTCGGTTGGGTAAGTTGGAATTGTGAGGAGGCCTAGGAGGGTTCCTTATATAGGTTTTTGATAAGTCTTTTGTTATGCAATGAATTTTTGTGTTTCCTCCCTCTGAATTCATACATTCAACCTAGAAGTGAGAGTGTGGAACCCTCATAAATGATATTAGTGCCTTTGTAAAAGAAATCCAGAGAGCTTTCTTGCCCTTTACCCTGTGAGAACACAGGGAGAAGATAGCCATATGTGAACTGGACACCAAATGTGCCAACACCTTGATCTAGGACTTTCCAGCCTTGAGGAGTGTGAGAAATAGATGCTTGTTGTTTAAGCCACATAGTCCACAGTATTTTTCGCATAGCAGACTGAACAAAGATAGTCCTCTCATTTTCAACCACTCACCTACCCCTTCTTTTTTTCTCTCTTATTGGTGGTTCAAGTAATGGGGATGTTCTGAGTCTGTCATCTGTAGACCACAACCCTTTGGCATCCATATTCGTCTGTGGTAGATGTCACACCTTCCTTGCTGCCCAGTTTCCCCACACTGGTATACATCTCTCCTCTACTCTTTTTCTCCTGTTTTTATTATCCTTGATAGTTAGGTTTTTTGATATGTGTTTCTGTCATTTTAATGGGTTTTTAAGAAGTGGTAGAGATCAACATATGTATTCAATTCACCAGGTTGAACTGGAGAAATCGCCTCTCATATTTGATTAAAGGAATGGAAGGAAAAGTGTTGGTGAAAATTATTTTGGCAGCTATTTGTGACTAATGGAGTGGAATAGGTCAGGAATCAGAGACAAGGAATCAAAGAAGGCTGTTTCCTTAAGCATAATGCGAGGGGATGAAGTAGGGGTTTCCTGGTGAGAAGAGCTCACACAGCTATTTGTATCACAAAGTTATATTTGGAAGAAGACTACAGTAAGATTTAATAGCATTTAAGGTGCTGAATGACTATGGTAAAGGGGGAGAAAAATTGAAGTAAACCCCATGATTTAGAGCTGGTTGAGTGCTGTTGATTGGAGCTGGGGAGACTGTATTAGTGTTAAAATGAAGTAAGGCTTATATGAATTGTTCAAAAGTTTAAAAGGAAAAAAAACACTAGGACAGAAATGAAAGGCATAAGAATTCAGAGAAGAATTTTATTTTTATTTTGAGGCAGGTGATCTCTGACCTGAGCATAAAACCAGTGACTAGATAGAAGATTTTGTGGTAATAAGTAGATATTTGGTGGAAGGTATCCTTGTGAAACAACTCAGAAGTCTTCCCAAAATGTGTGCTTTGGTGCCATGAAGGCTGATTTACTCACAGGATGCTCTCTGAATTTGATGGTTGCATGCTAAGAATAATGGCCTTGACTCAATAGCTGTTGCAAACATCTGGAATCATCTCACTTCCTCTTGGCTGGTCACCTTTGGGTTTTCTAACAATTGTCTTCTGCTATTAAAATGATCAGCACTATCTAATTAGGTGTTTATGACTACCTCTGTGTTATCTAACCTATAGCTCTTTCACATGAGCTCTGGTTCTTTACATAGGCTTTTGATGGGAAACTGCTTCCTTATTGCTTAATGAATCCAAGTTTAGGATCTGAGAAGTATATGACATCTGGCAACTCCTCCTTAAACCTATTGGTTCTAAGGTTATAAGCTCCATCTAACTGTGTGCTAAGTTCCTCTCCCCCATTTTCTGAGTCATTGACTGCTCTCGCCATCACCATTAGTCTGAGGACTCATCACATGCATATATTTGATACTTTGCTTTGTGCCTAGACATTTTATTCATATCTCACACCTCACTTTATCCTTTTAAAAACAACTTGAAAATGTCTTCATAAAATTATAGCATTTTCGATGTGGTTACAAGTAACTTTCTGGCTGCTTCCAACTTCTGGGATTAATATTTTATCCTTTTCCTGATCTTTGTGAAAGAATATCTTTCTCTTGACATCAACATATTCTAACTTTAGAGGTGGATTTTTTTCTATTTCATGGCTGGGTCTCAAATGTTTCCAAGGGACCAAGGTGTTTTTGGTAGTGTCATTCTTATTATTTTAGAATTCTTCACACTTTGCAGAATCTTGCTCTGTCAGCTGCTGCTGTGTGGATAGTCACAAGGGCAATGTATAGGCAGGGTCATAAAATTGGCATAAAATTGAGAAATTATAACTTCTGAGGTAAAATCTAGAGACACTTGTATAAATAAATAGGAAGTTATTTATTGTGTGACTCTTAAGAATAAAGAAATATTATTAGTCCTAGAGAGAAAAAATTGGCTACCAAGTATTGCTTAGCAAAAGGTGTTTATGTTGCTGATGAACAAAATACCTACAGTTTTTGATGGAGTGGGATGGAAGAACAGAAATGAAAACACATTTCAGCCAAGAAACTGATTAAGGACAATAAATAAATAAAATGTAAGGGAGTGTGTATTGTGGTTTGAACTTGAATAGATTGTTAATATAGATAGGAGACAAAGGAAGTAGCTGAGTCAGAGTACAATAAAATGGGATGAAATAGCTAGCATATCGATTCATATACTATTACTGTTCTCATTTTCTTGGAAATTTTAAGAAGTGGATTTACTTTTATTGGTATGTAATTACAGTTGGAGAATATTGAACTCTAGACTGTTTACATAAGGAATAGAAAAGAGAGGTTTATTATTTTCTGAGTTTAAGGAAGACTAAGTATGGCACAGTTGGAGAGCAAACCAAGAGATTTCTAGAAAATATCTTAACTGTCCATAATGAAAGAATTTCAAAGGAAGGTTAAATAACCAGATTGTCAGGATTCATCATTTCCCAATTTTTCTATCAAAGAAGTCTTGAATTATTTATTCCTGAATGGACATATATTGAGAAGTTTTGCCTATGAAGAAAAATGTTATAAAGCAATAATTCATTTTTTTCCTCTTTATGTTAATCTAAAGACACATAAAATAGCAGTCAGAGTTCACATAACCATGAGGGAAAGAAGTAATTATTTTAGGTTAATGTATCATGGCCAGGGCCCACTCTAGGCAGTTTGTCCATCCTCACCTTGGAAACAAAAAATAGCAATTTTCATTAAGTTCTCTAAAATATTGAAAAGAAATTTTCTGACTCCTATGCTTCCCTTTAAAATCATCTGGATACCTGAGCAATCAGGTTTGAGTTTATAGCCCTTCCATGGTGCACTAGATGGGAAAGATGCTTTTAAAATGGTGTGGAATTTAAATATGAAAAGGTAGAATTTGGGCCTCCCTGGTGGTACAAGGGGTTAAGTCGCAGCACTGTGAAGCTATCACCAGCGATTGCAGCATGAGTTCTATCCCCAGCCAGGAAGCTAACCCACATATGGCGCAGCAGACCTCTCCTGTCTCACCTGCCTCTCCCCTTAGCAGTGTATTTCAGTAGATCTGCCTGTTCTGCTCCCAACTCTGTCTCTGGTGAATCCTCTCACCACCCTCCACACCTCTGGCCTGCACCCCAGCTCTTGTATGCATAAATAAATAAATCTTTAAAGAAAAAAGAAGAGGTAGAATTTCCCCTTCTTCATTTGTGATCATAAGTGGTTAGAGTTTTTAAACAAAGATTCTTAACCAGAAATTGGAAAGAAACCTGAATTGTTGGCTGTAGTTAAGATCGAGTAGTATTTATTGTTTTCCTCTTAATTTTGAGAGTGAATGTGTTTTGACCAAGTCTTTGGGTCATCTGGCTCGTTTGAGATTCATTTCTATAAAGAACCTTGCCAGTTAATGTATAGGTACCAAAGAAAGAGTTGGGGAAATAAAGTTATTTATTGCCTGATGATAAAAAGCCTCTGTTCAAAGATTGCCAGATTAAAGTGAGTATTCCAAAAAAAGATATAATAAAAGTAGGTATAAATATCTAACTATGTGGCAAAGGTAGGGGTAAATATCTTCTGTGCGTATATCCTTTGAACACTTTGTTACAGCACTGCCATGATACAAACATATAGGTTTGTGAGTCTATACGTGTGTGTGCTTAAAGTTATGAAATAAATGGACAAAATGGGCTTGATTATATGTGAACAAGTAAAAGTAATAATATACAATCCTTTCAAGTGAAAAAATACTTCAATAAGTTAAAAAAAAGAAATACGCAAAAATTAAGCTTGGCATAATATACAAGAAATAAACTAGTAACAGATGACACATTGAGATTTGAAAATGTCATTGTTCTTAGTTAAATTTTAGTAGTTAGCATGAACCATTTAACACAATCGGTTATAACTGCCAGCTTTTGATGCTAAGCCTATCCGTTTCATGTCCTATGTGGGTCAGGGTCTACTTTGCAAACAGTTTTGTAGCATGGCTCCATGCTATAGCCAGAAGTGAGTTCTGTGCAATCAATATGTGAGCGTCTTTATACCAGTAACTCAAAATATCTACCTTGCTGATGGACAGTAACACAAATGAAGATGTAGAGTGTAGGTAGTAACTTTGTGGTATGTTTAAGAATATAAAGTTCTGCCTTTGGATAGTAGTACAGTTAAAGTCCCATTGTAATCTCTATATTGTCTTGTCAAGAAATTACTTTCCGCATAGTATATGTAACTTATGGCAGAAGTAAACAGTGTTAATCCATTCTGTAAGTGATGCCACTTGCTTATCCTATTAGTCTTTTCTCACCACCTGTCAACTGGAGTCCACATTCTCCATCTAACTCTACCTTTCATCAGCTCAGGACTTTATAATGATTCACCAAAACCCAATAAGAATTGAGAGCTCTATAAGCTTCTTGTATATTCAGTATAAGCACACACAAAGATGCTCATTATCAGTAACAGAGAAAATTAAATACAGACTTCTCAGCAACTGCATTTTTACTGCTCTAGTTATTGTGAATATATGTATTCATATAACTTAAGGTGATTCCATCTTTAACCTGCTTTAAAAAACACATGCTGTAGTCGTTAATGTATTTATGAAGGGCTTCACTATTTGTGTGACTTCTCGGTTCCTTGACCCTCTGGAATCCTGACAATATATGTAATCCATCTTTCTGATTTGGGAAATAGTGAGCTTAAGTTTTACCTAAGAAAATAACCAGATTGAACAGAAGGAAACTCTGCCTCCCTCCTATTCCTGGCCTGTTCTCTTTTTTGCATGGAGTTACTCCCTAGCTCTACAGGAGGAGCACAGCATTCACCCTGGATCTCTTGGTATCATATGTCATTACCCCAATCTGGGTTGCATCCAGGTGTACAAGGACTACTCACTCAGTCATCTTTGTCTTTTCACCAGTGAGGATATTCCAGAGCTTTATGATGAAGGTTTAGCTTTTTTTTTTTTTTTAAATGAGAGGTAGAAAAATGACCATTTCTTATAAACATAGTTTACATGTTTGATTTCTTGTGGTTCTCTCTACAACCCTACAAAATAAACAGACAAGAAATGAAGATTCAGAGATCCACCAAAATTAGTAAAAACTGGAAACACAAACTTAAATGTTCTTTCTCCTTTCATGCTGTCCCTATAAACTATCTTACCCAAATTAGCTTTCCTGGAAAACTTTTCTGAGACCTTAAATAGGATACCTATCAGCTCCACTGATAGGAAAGTGTAATCACTTTAAGTGAGGAGAATGGGTGCAGAAACCATTGCCCATAAACTCCTATTAGGGATCATGCAGGGCTGAAAAGGTGAGGGCTGCAATTATACCTCTGCAGGAATGGTAGCATTTTCAAGTGTTAATTACCTCAGTGTTCTAAGGCCCTGAGTTATTGCTTGGCATAACTGCAACTGTAGAGTGTAGAAAATAATGCCGCCATAAATTTAAGAGTATAAGGTCCTAGCTTTGGATAGTGATGCAGATAAAATCCCACTCCATCTGTACATTGTATAGGTCACTAAGAAATTACTTTCCACATGGTATAATTTTCTGTCTAGTAACAGCAGCAGAAAAACATCTAAGATAAATTTCTTAAGTTCCCAACAGGGATGTGGGTAGGGCACCTAAGAAGGTCATGGAAAGAAGGTATATGTATATATACATTCATGGTAAGTAAATCCTAGAATTAATTAAAACTTATAATGCAAGCAAAGACAAGAAGGTCTCAGAATCATGGCATCCACATGGTTATGTCCAGCATTTTATTTTTTTAATACTCATTTTTTGAGATAATCTAGGTTTACAACATTTTATGGGATTCAGAGGCATCAACAGCACCTCTTCAAATGCAAGTCACTTCACTAAACCCATCACGGAGATACCCACAGTCTTTCATCACAGTCTGTTGTGCCTCCTGTCCCAACTTCATCCCCCACCGCCCCAGACCCCTGTCTTGCAGTTTGGTAGCCTCAGTCTACCATCATACTTCGAGGGCTTGTTATTGGTTTAGTTTGTTCTGTTTCTCTATATTCTACATTTGAGTGACACCATCTGGTATTTGTCTTGTTCCTGATATATTTTACTTGGCATTTCCCCTCCTATTCCATGCATATTGTTGCAAATGGCAAGAATTCATTTTTTTACTAGCTGGGTAGTATTCCATTGTTTATATATACCACATCTTCTTAATTTACTTATCTTTCCTTGAGCACTTAAGTTGTTTCTATTGATTTGGGTATTGCAAATAGTACTGCAAGTATAGATATTTCTCAAAATATTAAAATAGGTCTACCATATAATCCCACAATTATATTCCTCCTAGGTGGCTGCCACAAAAATGCAAAAACACTTGAAGAGCTATATGTTGCATCATTTTTAATCCAAAACATTGCTGACTCCATTGTGTGTTATGTATGATACCAGCTGGGACATAAGAGCTGGCCTCACCCAGCACAGGGACAGATCTAAAATGTATTCAGACATGGTGCTCATTCACCACAAGGATCTTAAAGCTCAGAGAACGTCATACATTTTGTTGCAATATTTGATTTTTAAAATTTTGTGGGCTTCTCTGGACTGATGTTGTCCTTACCCCACCCAATTCGTAAATTATTATTATTATTTTTTTATTGTTATTTATGTCTTTTACATTTTGTATTCCCCTTGGGCAGCCCACCACCAATTCACCCGTGATCCATCTCCATGGTCCCCTGTATTCTCCTCTCTTCCATTTTGTGCCCTTATCCTCCCCTCCCCCCATCCGCCCACCGCTGAGTGTCTCCTCCCACCCGGCCTCCCTATAGTCCAGTTATAAGTGAAACCATTCGATATTTTTCTTTTTCTTTCTGGCTTATTTCACTGAGTATGATTCCCTCTAATTCCATCCATGTCGCTGCAAATTGCATGTGTTTATCTTCTTTCCATGCTGAATAGTATTCCATTGTGTATATGTACCACATCTTCTGGATCCAATCATCTATTTTTGGACATCTGGGTTGCTTCCATA
>PVIJ01010878.1:37316-57922 GCA_004024925.1 Scalopus aquaticus | reverse complement strand
CGCCCTTTGGCGTTGCTGCTTTTCGGATTTGGTTAAGTTTTGTTTTCGTATTTTGTTTTTCTCTTGGGACTGTATAGTGTTGAGAAAGAAATCAAATGTAAATGTCCGGTTTTCATATGTTTTTTTTAAAAAAATGCCGTGGAGCAGGAGCCGTCTGTCCTGCGTCGGGTGTCACTGCTGTCTCCGTGACTGCGCATGGCTCGCGTGCGGCGGTCACTCGTGCCTGTGCGTGGATTTTTACGGCGAGGAGAACTCCGCAGGCGCACTTACTGATCACGGGCGCGCGCCCCCGAGCCGCCAGGTCGCGCTGCTGGGGGAAGCAGGGACGGGCGAGCGGGCTGCAAGTGTCCCTGCGTGGAGAGGCGCCCTCACCTGAAGCCTGGAGAAGCTGATTTCGAGGTCAATGCCTGGCGCAGGGCTGTGCACCAAATGTAGCCTTTCCGACGCCACAGCGAATTTACACGAGATCGATACGCAATAAATCGGTGTGCTTTTCTCACTTCGCGGGAGTCTCACTGCGGGGCGGGCCTGCGGGTGAAGGAAGGCGGGGCGACCGGAAGCTCCTGGCTACAGACACCCCAGGACCCGGGCTGCCTGAGGGGCCCAGCCCCTCACCAGAGCGGCCACCTTCTGTCTGCCTTCCAGAGTGAGCAAGCTCGGAGAGGGCCCTGCGGGGAGAGCGCCGGCCCCAGGTGTGGCCTCTCCAGGTGTGGCCTCTCCATGTGTGGCCTCTCCAGGTGTGCCCCCTCTAGGTGTGCCCCTCCTGGTGTGGCCTCTCCAGGTGTGGCCTCTCCAGGTGTGCCCCTCCAGGTGTGCCGCTCCAGCGCTCAGCCCCTTGAATCTTGCCTGGCGTCCTTTGCTGGCACAGGGCCCCGCTGTCGGGGCAGCGGGAGCCGTCCAGCATGGCAGTCCCCAACGCGCCCCTGTGGAGGTGACCCTGTGGCCCTGCTCACCATGCCTGCGGGGGCCTGAGCCCGCCCCACAGGTGGGCGCCAGATGGATTCAGGTGGCCTGAACCCCGGCCACAGGGGGCCGAGACGGGGCCCGGGCCCTCCGCGGGCCTGGCCATCTGCCCTTCACACCCACAGGCCGCAGCAGACAGCCCCAGACGCCGGGGCCCGCGCCAGCCGCTGACCACCGCAGGGCACAGGGGGCGGGCTGGCCGCGCGTCCTCCGCCCCGAAGAGGCCGACGGGGCGCCTCCCTGCCCGCCCCGCCCGCCAAGGTGACCTGTGGCCCACCGTTTCCTGTGTGAGGTGGGCAGAGAACAAATCCGCATCAGACAGAGGGGGGCAGGCACCCCCTCCTGGCAGCTGTGGAAGTGCCGGGGCCAGGGGCCCCCACAGAGCAGCAGCTGGGGGGTGAGCCCAGGACAGGCGGGAACCCTGGGTCAGGAAACACACACAGGACAGGGGCTGGGAGGAAAGGGGGTGCCCCAGGACCCCTCCATTCCCAAGGCCACATCGGAGTAGACTCGGAGAGCCGCAGGAATGGGTGGGTGGGTGGGTGAACGGCAGTGGGTGCGGGCGGGCGGCGGGCGGGCGGCGGGCGGGCGGGCGGAAGGTGGCGATGGGCGGTGCCCGGTCACCGGAAAGCCATCAGCAGTGTGGACGCTGGGACTCCAGCGCCCCCCAGGGGCCTGAACGAGCGCTGCAGAAGTAATGGGGAGGGACTGGGCCCCCCAAATAGCGGTCGGAACTTGGTCCTGGGGCAAGACCCCCCAGCCAGGATGTTGGGTTTTCTCCCCGCAGTCTGTTTTCTTCTCAATTTTCTTTATCGAGGTGACGCTGGTTTGCAGCACTGAAAGTGGGGTCACGGGCTTTGTGTCCCCACTAGCGCGACCCGCAGAGAGCTGTCCCTCCCTGCTGGCCGGCCGGGGCTTGGGGTGGGGGGCCCACAGGCGCCTCTCTGGGGAGGGGTCTCCGTCCCGGGGGGTGGCTGACCAGCTGCAAACCCGAAGCCGAGTTCCCAGGAGCCGCCACCCCGGCCCCGCAGCAGTGCCCACGCCCCGCCCCCACCCCCCTGCTCACGGGTCACATGAGCCCCCACTTTGTCCAGCCTGGCGGCCTCTCTGCTCATCAGCCCGGAGAGAGAGGGGCTGCGGCCAGCGTGGCTGATAATGGCCCCATTGTGGGGCCCGGAGGACGCGCGAGAGGAGCAGGACAGCTGACAAGCGGACTTTGTCTCGCTGTGCCCGCTTCCGCGCAGAGGGCGAAAAGAGGCTCCGTTTGGGGAACGGGAAAAACTCAAGACGAGAAAATGTGTCAATGAGGAATCTGTTTCTGGGAACAGGATGCCTTTGAATCCCCTTCAGATTCACTTTGGGCCAAGTGGGCCTGCGGGCTGTTTGCAGAGAAGCGATTCCGGGAATCGAAAGCCTGGCTCTCACCTCCCACATTGAGATGCGTCCCCCTGGGGGGACATGGCCAGCGGGCGGTGTCCGTGGGGACAGAGGGACAGAGAGAGGCGTTCACGGGCATGGGTTTGGTAGCTCTAGGGTGCAGGTGGGTGGCAGTCCCTGCCGAGGAGGTCCACCTGCGCCCACCTGCGCCCGCCTATGCCCACCTGTGCCCACCTGCGTCCACCTTCACTTGCCTGTGCCCACGTGAGCCCACCTGCACCCACCTATGTCCGCCTGCACCCATCTGCGTCCGTCTGCACCCACCTGCGCCCACCTGCACACACCTGCGCCCACCTGCACACACCTGCGCCCACCTGCACTCACCTGCACCCACCTGTGCCCGCCTGCACACGCCTGCACCTGCCTGTGCCCGCCTGCCCTCGCTCGCACCCCCAGGGGCCTGTGAGCACCCCAGACCCAGAGAGGGCCAGCTTAGCGCCGGGGTTCCAGGGCATCTGAGGGCAGGGGCCCCAGGCTTTCTGCAGGGGGCTGGGCAGCAGCGGGGCCCGAGCCCCAGGGGAGGGCCTGGTGCCCGCGTGCTGGGCCGGGCCCGACCAGGCCTCGGGGAGTCCGGGCACTGGCGCGAGCGGATGCCCCCTGCATGGGCGAGGAGCCTGGACGCGCGGGAGGAACGCCCACCCGGAGGGGTGGGGCCCTGCAGAGCCCTGGGGCGCCCAGCAAGGGGCGTGCGCCGGGACGGGGCTCCGTGGGCAGAGCGAGGGCCCCGGGGCACCCCGAGCGGGCTCGCAAAGGCAGGGGATGGCCAGGCTGGTCCTGAGCGGGAAGCAGGACAAGCAGGACGCCTGCCGCCGGTCTAGCCCTGCTGCGCGTGCTGGACTGTGGGGCAGAGGGCAGAGGGCAGAGACCTGGCGGGGGAGCGTGGGCTCGTTGTCTGCCGTTCTGAACACGGCGAGGCGGCGCGAGTGCAGGAAGGAATGCGGCAGAGGACGCAGAGACACGCAGCAGGACACGCGAGTGCGCAGCAGAGAACGTGTGTGCCACAACATGTGTGTGAGCAAACGTGCGAGCAGCAGGACGAGCGTGGCAGCCCTGTGGGTGGGAGAACGTGCGTGGGCGTGCGCATGTGGGTGTGGCAGGACAGTGCGTGTGACGGGCCACGCGTGTGCGCCCCGCCGAGCAGAGCGCAGGGCGCGGCCGCCGCAGCTCCCGGCCCGGACGGCGCCGCGCAGCGAGGGGCGGGGCGCGGCGGGGGTGGGCGCGGCGTGTTCGGGTGGGGGCGGCGGCCGCTGCTCGGCGCGCTGAAGACCGCGGGATGGGGCGCCCGCGAGCGCCGCACCTCCCTGGGTTTCCGCGACAGCGACGCCCCCGGAGACCCTGGCAGCCCCGCGCGCACCAGGGCTCCGTGGCCGCAAGGAGCCCCGCGGCCGCTTCCTCCCAGAGCCCGCCCAGCGCGTCCATCTGAGGCGGCGGCGGCGTTTCCGTTTTCGGGCTGGTCCTGGGAACCGAGTAGAAACGCCAGAACGTTCCGCAGCCTCGCGGGAGACAGACGCGGTAAAGCCAAAACAAAGTCCTGCTCCTTCGGGAACCTGAAAGAGCCCTCGGTAATAAATAGGGGGCTCCGGAGTCGAGCAGTGGGGTTCCCGTCCCGACCCAGGAGGGCCCAGCCGGGCTCCACGCCGGCCCCCCGGCCCAGTGGGCCCCACAGACGCCCGGCCCGGCCCACACGGGCTGCCGCCAGGAGGGGGTGATGCCTGCCGTTGGGGTGCCGGGACCTCCTGTTCCGCCAGCCTCCTGGGCCAGGCGCCCCGGCACCCCCACCCTCTGCGGCCCCAGCCCTGGCCCTCTCCCGAGCACAGAGGAGCTCTGTCCGCTGCCCGCCACAGCCACCCTCTCTCCGGGGGCACGGTGTCCTTTCCCAGCTGCCCGCGGACTGGGCTGGCACCCGGGACGGGCAACGGCACGCTCTCGTGCCCCTCCGCCCGCCGTGGCCCGCGGAGGGAAGGACGGCCGGCGGCGCTGACCCCCGGCCCAGCAGGGGCAGCGGCTCGTCCCCGCCTGGGCCCAGGGCTGGGGGCCGATCCCCGAGTCCGGAGGAGCAGAGGGGCGGCCCCTGGGCTCGGGGAGGCTCTGCAGGAGGGAGCCCGGCACCCCCATAGAAGCCCAGCGGCCTGGATCGGGGTCCTCTCCCCGCTGGGGACGCGGGAGGGGCCCTCAGTGGGTCGCTCAGGCCGCCTCCCGGCAGGACCCCAGAGGGACAGTGTGGCCCCGCCAGTGCCCGTGGGCCCAGCGGCCTCTGCGGCTTGCAGGCCTGAGGCTGACCACACCCGGGCGGGCGCCAGAGTGCCCGCGGGGGGCCGCCGCCCGCGCCTGGGCCCTGTCCTGCCCGAGCCCCCGAGACCAGCAGGCGCGGGTGGGGAGCCCGCCGGGCACGGCAGCCGGAGATTCGGGGCTCGCGGGAGGACCACACACGCGGCTCCCGCTGGGGGCTGAGGGCGCGGGGCGCGGCCGGGCAGTCCGCAGCGGCGGGGTCCAGCAGCCGGACGCCCAGCGACCGCTCCCACCTGCCCTCCCGCCCCGCCGTCTCCGGTGCCCTGCCTCCCAGGGCAGCGTCACAGGCGAGCCCAGGCGGGCACGTCCGAGTCGGGGGCTGTGCCTTGGGGCTTCGACATACTTGGGGTCACCCCGACAGGAACCCCCTTCCGCCAGGGGTAGTCAGGGAGGCTGGCGGAGAGGGGCTGGGCCCAGGGCGCTCAGAGGGCAGAGGGCTGGGGAGCGCAGAGAGCCCCGCAGAGGCCCTCACGGGGGGGTCATTCGCCCCTCAGCGAGGGGCACAGCCAGATGGGGGCCCAGGGCAGGGGAGCAGGGCTGTGGGCGCCCTCAGAAGGGCTGTGCCAGCCTGGCCCAGCTCTGGGTCCCAGCAGATGCCTGCGCTGCCTCGCCCACCCCCGAGGTGACTGAGGGTCCCGGTCACCCAGCCAGCGAGCAGGCCTGCCCCCAACCACAGTGGAGCCCTCCAGAGCCCATGTATGGCGCCCCCGAAGCCTCCCAACCTTGGGGAGCCGGAAGGCCCCCCTTGGGCCTAGGGATGGCGTCTGCGAGACCAGGCTGGGATGCTCCTGGTGCAGTACCGGGGATGGCCTCTGGAGGGCAGCAGCTGCCCACCTTTCCCAGGAGCTGCCAGGAGGGGGCCACAGGGCGAGGGGGCCACAGGGCACCGCGGCCACAGGGCACCTCTCCCGCAGGGCACCTGTCACCTGCCACCCGCGGGGGGGCCGGGATGGGGGGCTGTGCCCCGCGGGGGCCTGCCCTGCGCCCGCCACGGCGCCAAGGCCCAGGCAGCGAGGGCACCCACGCCAGGTGCGCTCGGCAGCGGGTCCTTCCCAAAAAGGAGGCTTGGAAACAGGTTCGGGGGGCGCCTCCGGGGCCGAGTCCTGGGGTGTCTGGGACACCGTGCTTCCCCAGGCCGGCCCTGGCTCTGGCACGGGGACGTGCCCCGGGAGGGCTAGCAGCAGTGTGGCCTGCAGAAGTGAGGCCCCCTCTCGTCCTGGGGGCTGTCTGCTCCTCGCAGAGGGAGGGGAGGGTGTCAGGATGGGCAGTGACCGGACCTGAGGGCCTGGCAAGAATGACGAAGGGGCGTGACAATGGGGGACAGTGGGGGCCGCCGGCCTGGAGGCAGGCCCTGAGAGGCTTCCGTCCAGCGAGGGTCAGGGTGCCCGGCCAGCCCCCCAGGCGCCTCCGCTTGGACGCGGCCCCTGCTCTCCGGCTCCCGCCCCTGGCCAGGGCCTGTTGTCCTGCCCTCCACCTTCTGCCAGGCCTCTCGGGGCGACAGGCCTAGCCACGCCCACTCCGGGGACCCTCATCCCCTCTCCTGGAGCTCAGCCTCCGGGGCGCCCCGAAAGCCCCTGGAGGGTGGCCCCATCTCCCCAGCCCCTGCAAGCCCGGCTCATGGCCCTTCCTTGCGGTCACTTTGCGGTCCCGCCCCTGCAGAGGGGTCCGCCGCCCCCGCCCGGAGGCAGGAGAGCTGGAGGAAGGGGCACTGCTGGGCGGGTCTGGGCCCCCTGGAGGAAGGGCCTGGGCTTCGGGGAGCCCAGGCCAGCTCTCCAGGGTCGCCCGAGCGGCAGACTCGCCACTGCGGGCCCCCGGCATCTGTGGGGCGCCAGCCAGCCTGGGTGGCCCCTGCTCCTGGGCAGGCAGGGAGGGCTCTCCTGGGGCCACCCCAAATCTGCGGCCGCTGGCGCCGGAAGAGGCGGGGAGGCAGCTTCCTGCTGGGAAGGGGCGCAGAGGTGGTGTGCCGTGGGGGTGCACTGCCGCGTGTGAACCCCTGAGGGGAGGTGGACGCCGCCCCCGATGAGGAAGACAGGGGAGCCGCGCGGCCCCCCCGAGCAGAGGCCAGAAATCCGAGTCCCCAGCCTGGGCTGCGGGCGCAGGGTTGGGGGTGCGGGCCACACGGCCGAGCGCGCCACTGTCCGATGGGCAGGGTGGGGGCCGAGCCCAGCACCTCCTGCAGCGCCAGGGAGCCCGCACTGAGCCCCCGGCTGTGCGGCTGTCCAGCCTCTACTCGGGGACCCCCTGGACACGGCCCGGGAAGGCCAGGCTCAGCCCGTGCGGTGGCAAACGCCTCCCCTCCCGGCCAGTGTCCCCGCCGGGGAGGGGACAGCGGCAGGACCAGAGCGCGCCGGGCGCCTGCGGAGCATCCACGAGGGGGCGCTGCTTCCGCGCCCGCGGGCCCGGGGGACGCCTTCGCAGGGCCGGTCCGCTTCCCGGAGGGCTACCTGAAGGAGGAGGCGGGGAAAAGGGCCGCTCGCGCTCGCGGGCAGCGGGACAGAAGACGGCCAGCCCGTGGCGGGGCCGGGGCGGCGGGGGGCGGGGGCAGCGGGGGCGGCCCTGCGCGCGCGCGGGTCCAGCCGGCGGACGCCGGCGCCGCGGTCACGTGGGCGCGGCCGGCCAGGTGCCCGGGGCGCGCCCAGACGGCCCCGCCCACGCGGGCGCTCACCTGGCGGGGCCGCGCGCGCCGCCGCCTCCGCGGGGCCTCACAGGAAGTGGGGGGGCGGGGACTGGGCGGGCCTAGCGCCGGACCAGCGAGCGGACGGTGCCCCGCCAGGGCGCGGAGCCTGGAGGCTGCTCGCCCCGCCTCACCGCCTGGGCTTGTCGCTCCGTCCTTCGCCCCGCGGCGCAGGTAAGCTGGGAGACAGGTGAACCTGGGAGTACAGGTGAGCTTTGGGGGTACACATAAGTTTTGGGTGGGGGGTGCCGGTGAACAGACGAACCTGGGGGGAATAGGTGAGCCTAGGTGGGAACAGGTGAGCCGGGTGGGGTGTGGGGAAACGTGAGGAGACGCGCGGTCCCTGGGGGCACCCCTAGTTCTATTCAGCCACCCCTCGGCCACGCACTGGCCCCGCTGGGGGTCTGCCAGACTCTGGGGCCTCTCCCTAGCAGGGACTCAGGATTGGGGCCGCGGGAGGGGGCGGGGCCCGCAGCCTGAGACCCCACCCACTCCCTGAGGAAGCCCCAGGGCCCTGGGACAGGGAGTAGGGTGAGGCGAAGCCCCCTCAGGACTCCGGAGAACCTGCTCTCCACACTTGGGCTCCCTCAGTCAGGAGCCCTGAGACTCGGGGTCCTCCCGCAGACAACTGAGCACCCCACCTGTGCCAGTCCCTGTGGGCGGGGCCCGGCCCTGCTTCCAGCCCAGGGCGGGGGCTGGACGCCGTGGGTCGGGCGGACCCCAGAGTCTGGCCGCGGCCCAGCCGTGGTCTCTGCATCTGGGGGCCCAGGGCCCTTCTGAGGTCTGGGCGAGCCTGCTCCGGCCTGGGGCCCCCGCACCCCGCCTGGCAGGGGCTCCGTCTTCCTCAGCCCTCCACGTCCACAGTTCATGCCTCAAGTTGGGCTCAGGGGTCCCCCGCCTCTCCATGTGTGCCCTGACACCCCGAGGCTAGTGCGTGGGGGGGCCCAGGACGCCCCTGGGGTCCTCCACGCAAACCCAGGCAAGTTGCCTGCTCCGTCTGGACCCGTTTCCGCCCTGCAAAGGGGGAGGGGAGGAGTGGCCCCTGAGGGTCCGACCCAGCAGCAACCCAAGGCCTGGGGGTGCCGGGACCGCGACCCCCTCAGCCGACGGGCGGCTGGAGTGGGGCCTGGGCAGGCTTCCAGGCCTGGACCGCTGGACCTGCGGGTGAGAGTGCCCGGCCCTCCCGCTGCCGCCTGGGGGCGCCTTTGCGGGGAGTCCCGCCGGAGCTCTGCCCCCGAGGCGCCAGGTGCGGGCTCCCTGACCGCCCCGGAGGCGTGCGGTGGCCGGTTCCACGGGTCAGCGCTCGCCCGCTTCCGGCGTTTTACTTTCGGTTTCCGGCGGGTCCTGCTGCCGTCCCTCCCGCTGCCCGGTGCCTGGGCTGGTGAGGCGCGTGCCCGCGACCGGGTCCGGTCAGCCGCCTGGCGCCCCGCCCGCTCCCGCAGCCTGGCCGGGCACGCTCCTCTGCACCCGCGCCCGCGCGCCCCGCCTGCAGCGGCAG
This sequence comes from Scalopus aquaticus, assembly GCA_004024925.1. Lineage (NCBI taxonomy): Eukaryota > Metazoa > Chordata > Mammalia > Eulipotyphla > Talpidae > Scalopus > Scalopus aquaticus. The sequence continues at coordinate 49,061 of PVIJ01010878.1, read as the reverse complement.
GACCCGGGGGCAGCCCTGGCAGGACCTGCCCAGCGTGGCGGGGCCAGCCCAGGGGCGTCTGGGGTCAGCGTGCGCCGAGGAGCTGGAGCCGGCTGGGCCTTGGGGTGCCGGTGGGCGGGGCGAGGCTCTGGCCCCACCCCCACAGGCCGGCCGCAGGCTCCTGGGCGCGGCCCTAGCGAGTTCCTGGCCGCCGGCGTCCCTGCGGGAGTGCGCAGCGCCAGAGCGGCCAGTGGCCGGCCCAGCTGTGACCACCAAGGACCGCTCCAGACACTGCCGTGTCCCCCGGCAGCCCCTCGCGTGCGTCTGCGCTGGGCGCTGTGGTGGCGCCGAAGCCTGCCACGACCGGGGGCCCCGCCCAGCTCCGCCGGGCAGGATGACTGCCCACAGGCAGCGCAGTGGTCGGGAGGGCCCGGGCAGGGCCCGGGCCACCCGGCAGGGCAGCAGGACAGACGCCCGGGCACAGAGGGCCCTGTCCTGTCCAGAGTGGTGCCGGCGGCCAGGGATGCGGGCTCTCTGGGGGCTGGAGGCCAGGGGAGGGCGGGAGCAGGGCTGGGCTGCAGGGCCCAGGGGCCGGCCAGGCTGAAGCGGCCAGGGCGGGGGACGGCCAGGGACCCGCCGGCCCTACCTAGTCACCCTGGCCACCGCCTGCCCGCCCCCCGCGTGTGCTGGCGACGCGGGGCTGTCTCGGCTGAAGGACAGCGCCAGCTGTGGCTTCCCAGGGCCCAGCCGGTGGGGGTCCCCGCCAGCCTGAGCAGCAGCAGGACACCCTCGGGGCAGCCGGCCCGGCTCTCTGCTGGCCTAAGCAAAGCGCCGTGTGCCGGGTTCGGGGCCGGGGCCTCTGAGGGGAGATGAGGCTCCCGGGCGGGGCCCCGGCCCCCGCGTCTCTCTTTGGTTTGGGGGCCGCAGGGAGGCTGCAGGACCGGAGGCTGTCCTGTCCAGGACGGGCCGGCAGACAGGGCGAACAGCGCAGCTTCCCTGCTGGGGCCGGAGCCAGAGTGGGCGCTGCGGGGTGTCAGGCCCGCTGGGGACACGGGGCTGAGGGCGGCTGGACGGGGACGCCTGCAGGGTCAGTGGAGAGGCCCCTTGCGGGGGGCCTGCGGGCTCGCCTCCAGCCCACCCGGCTCCTCCACCGGCCACACAGCAGCCCACGGGGAAGGCCTGAGCGAGGCCCTGGGAAGCTGGACCCAGCGGGGCAGAGGCCGGCCCCGGAGAAGGGGCCTCCGCCCTGGGCCTGGGGGTGCAGGCGCGGCCCCCCGCCGCCTGGCCGGGGCACTGGCGCTGCAGCTTCTGGGGAGTGAAGGGCAGGGCCCTCCAAAGCGCTGAGGGGGCGGAGCCCTCTGAAGCTGGGAGACAGCCCCCGAGTTTCGGTGGGCAGCACTGGCCGGGACAGGACAAGCAGCAGGGGTGCACATGGCCTGGGTGACCCCTGCACAGGGCCGGGAGGCTGGTCTGGACCCCCGCAGGCCCACACATGCCTCCCCTGGGCTTGGGGGGAGGGCAGGGTGGAGGCCCCAGACTGGGACCCCCAGTGCTGCGTGAGCGGTGGGGGAGGGGAGCACGCACCAGCCCCCCAGCAGGGGAGGGAGGATCTGGGGGGAGAGAGGGCGCAGGCTCTGGCCTTGACTGGCAAACGGGCAGTCTGATCCAGAAACGGGGGACGCTGGGACGATCAAAGGTGGAGCCACGGGCCACCCCAGGAATCATTAACAGGGCGCCCGCCCACAGGCCAGGGCCGCGCCCCGAGACAGCGCCCACCGTGCGGGGGCAGCCGCGAGCCTGGGGGCGCTGGCCTTTGAGCCCGTGAGGGTGGCAGCCGGGCGAACGAGATGGCAGCGGGGCCAGACCCAGGGTCACTGGCGGCCGCTCGGGGGCGCCCCTCCTTAGTCCCGTCCCTGCTGTCGGCACCTTGGCCGCTGGGTGCGCCCCTTCTGGGAACGGAGGCGCGGCTGGCCCGGCAGGTTCCCTCTGAGACCTTCCCCGGCACGGACTTTGCCCTCCGCGGCAGAGGCGGGGCCTGGCCCACCACCGGGCTCTCGAGGGTCAGGCCTGGGCCCAGGAGGGCGGGGGCCGGCCGTGGGGGAGTCGCCCGCCGGCTGGACGGCTCCAGAGGGCACGGCGGCATCAGCTGTGCCCGCCGGGGCTGGCGAGAGGCAGGCCAGGGCCTAGGAGCCGCTCCGCCCTCGGCCAGCCGGGCCTTGGCAGCCAGGTCAGCACGAGCAGAGCCCACCGACGGTGTCCCCCGCACCACCGCCCGCGTGTCCGCAGGAATGCGAAGCCCGTCCTCCCCGCGCGGGGGCGGCCGGGGCCGGGGGCAGGCCCAGCCACACGCCCTCTGCTCTCCCCCGAGGGCGCTGCAGAGAAGCGGGAACTGGGCGAGGGGCCAGCACAGCCCTTGGGTGGGGGCTGCCTCGGCGGGGAGCCCCGGACCTCCCGGGGGTACCCGGGCCCCAGCTGCACCGTGAGTGGGCACAGCCCCCCTCGGGGGATGAACCCCGAGGTCCGCGGTCTCCTGGGCCCCAGGGCCACGTGGCAGGCGACATCGTGCCTCTTCTTCCGGCCCGCCCGGCAGCGTGGGGTGGGGGGGAGGCCGCGGGGCCATCTTTGCTTTTGTCCAAACTAAAGGGGCGGAGTGGAGCCGTGAGCTGCCACCCTGCAGCCGCCCGGTGCCTCGGGGTCGCCAGGCGCCTGCACGGACCCAGGAGCGGCTGCTGTGGGGCGTCCCCAGGGGCTGCTCCTGGCGGTGCCCGCGAGCTGGCCGGCCCGTCCGCTGCAGCCCAGACCCCGGCTCCCAGCCCTGAGCGGGGTCCCGGCTGCGGGCTCCGTCTGGACACTTTTCCCCTGCCCCTGCCTCATGGGGGAGGGGGCACAGCGGTGACCTGGTGCTGCCGGGGCATGCCCAGCCCAGCGTCGCTGGACAGCGGGAAGGGGAGCTGTGGGGCCGTCTGGGCCGGCCCTGCCGGGGTGCGGGCGGCCTGGGCGGGCAGGCAGGTTGGGTGAGGAGAGCGAAGGGGGGCGCCACGGGAGCTGGCGGGCGGTGGGGGCGGGGCACTGCGGGTCGCGGGCCTGGCGCCGGGCCTCACCGCTGCCCTTCCTGCAGGACCCGCGCCGGCCAGCATGTCCCAGCGGCACTCGGACAGCTCCCTGGAAGAGAAGCTTCTGGAAAGCCGCTTCCACTCAGAGCTGCGGCTTGATGCCAAGGGATGCCCGGCGTCCAGCCTCCCCGTGGTCCGGGACGTCCTGCGTGCCGTGGACAGCGCCAGCCCCCCGCTCCATGGCCCGACGTCCCCCCCTCAGTCACCTGGGGATGAGGCACCTCAGACCATCGTCCTGAGCACCCAGAGCCCTGCGGCCCTCAAGATGGGCACCCAGCAGCTGATTCCCCGGAGCCTGGCCGTGTCCAGCAGGGCAAAGGCCCCCGCCCGCCACCAGAGCTTTGGGGCGGCGATGCTCAGCAAGGAGGCCGCCCGGCGGGCCCCCCGACTGCACGCGGCCCCCAGCTTCTCCTTGGATGACATGGACGTGGACACCGGCCCTGGCGGGGGGCTGAAGCGGAACCTGCGGAACCAATCCTACCGGGCGGCCATGAAGGGCCTGGGGACTCCCGGCGGCGAGGGGGACCCCGCTCGGCTCACCCCCAAACTCCAGGCTCTGGCTGAGGAGCCCAGCCAGCCTCCTGCTCGGTGCCCAGCCAAAACTAAGGTGGGGGTCCGCGGGCCTGGACAGTGGGGAGGGGGCTGTGCCTGGGGGCCGGGGGGCCGCCTGCGGCTGACACCACGTCGCCTTCGCCGCTGAGCTGCCGTGTGCGGGGTCCAGGCGGGGGCACAGCGTGACTGTCCCCCCGTGCAGGGGAGGCCGCATGGTCCCCGGGCCCAACGGCATCCTTGGTCTCGAGGGTCCGGCCCCTCGCCAGTCTCCGCACTGGGGCTGCGTCCAGCCGCGCCTGCCCGGGGCTCTCCCGACCACGCGCTGCGGGCCCCACTGGGGGAAGCAGAGCCCGTCGGGGTGCTGCCCCGCCCCTGTGCCTGCACGACCCGGCTCTGCCCCGCCAGCCCCCGCTCAGGCCCTCCTTTGGCCGACGTGACGCGTGTCCACGCTCGCTGTGCGCCTGGTGCTGGGGTGCCGGGGTGGGGCGAGGGCCCTTGGCCGTGGGGCCGAGGCCTGGGCTGGGGCGCTGGGGCCGCAGAGCAGGGCGAGGAGTTCAGCCCAGGCGGGGGTCCTGGTGGAGGATTCAATCAGCCAGGCGGAGGAGGCGCCGGGCAGCGGGCACCCAGACCTGGAGCCGGCCCGGGGGTGCAGGGCGGGGCAGTGTTTTCAGTCCCTGACTCGCCCAGGAAGTCGGCTCCTGCCTTCCTGCAGGGGCCCCGGGCCAGGGCTGCTCCCCCAAGCTCTGCCCGGCCCCAGCTGTTGGGCCCCAGGCCTGTGTGCGTGCGGACAGGGGTCCCCACTCATCGTTGCTCTTCCTGCCACCACCCCAGCCCCAGGCTCCTCGGGGCTGTGAGCCGCCCCCGGCCCCCACTCGCACCTGCTCTGTCCTCTCCCAGCCACACCTGTCCTGCCCGGGCCTGCTATCCTGGGCAGCCCCTGGACTCGGTCAACCGTACGGCCTCTTCCAGGCAGCCCTCCTGGACTGCCCACACTGTCGTCTGCCCGGCCCGCAGACCCGAGTCCCCCTCGGGGCCGGCAGTGACTGAGGGCTTTCCGGGTGCCTGGCAGTACCGCCAGGTGGGGTCTGGGCCCCGTGTGGGCCCTGCTGACCGCTGGTGTCTGTCTCCCTGTAGAAGACGCTGGGGCGGAAACGCGCACACAAGGGCTCCTTCAAGGATGGTAAGTGGCCAACGGGCCTGCGGGGGCCACGGGGGCAGGGCAGGGGCGGGGGACGTGCGGATGGGTCTCCGAGGACTGGGGTGCTGGTGGCGACCGACCTTGTCATCTGAAGGGCCTGGGAAAGTCTAGAAAGTTCCCGGCCTCCCTCCTGCCCAGGGCAGGGACAGACAGGCCCCTCTCGCCCTGGAGGCCTTTGTCCAGCCCCAGTGCTGCACCAGCCCCTGGCGGCCATCGAGGGGCCGGGGCAGATGGGCACCGGCTCAGGGCTGGCATCTTTGCAGCCCAGGGGAGCCTGGCGTTGGGGCCCAGGAGGGTGCAGGGGTGCTGCGGGGCTCAGAGCAGCATTCGGCCCTGAGGGGTGGGCACCCCGGGACCCACGGGGGAGGCAGATCATAGGTGCCCCCAGCCAGGGGCCTGCCCAGCGAGCCCGGGAGGCTTGGGCCTCAGGCCGGGCACCGGCGCCCAGCCAGGAAGGGCCCCGCCAGCCCCTCCCTGCGGACACGGTCACTGCCGGGGCGCATGGACCCAGGAGGCCCCGGGCCCAGCAGCAAGGCGGGGCCGCAGGGGACAGTGTGCCGGCCATGCTGCTCCCCTCGGGGCACCGGAGCCTCGACCAGCCGTCCGGGGCCGCAGGGTGTGTGGCCGCTACAGAGTCCGAGGGGGCTGGCGCCCCAGTGTGAGGCCCCCCAGGGCCCTGGGCACGGCCCACCCGAGGCCGCCCGCCCACTGGCCGGGCTCAGGTGCCACATTCCACGCTGGGAGCCCCCAGCTGCGGCCGCACAACATGGGCCAGCCCGCGGGGCCTGCTCTGGGGGCCCCGGGGCTGACAAGGCGCCTCCCCCAGACCCCCGGTTCTACCAGGAGATCCGGGAGCGGGGCCTGAACACCAGCCACGAGTCAGACGACGACATGCTGGACGAGCCGCCCAGCCCCGACGGGACCCGGACGGCGGACGCCCCCATCGTGGTCAAGAACTTCCGGCCCCCGCAGATGACCTGGAGCCAGCTCCCGGAGGTGGGCCGGGCCGGGGGCGTCGGGGAGCCTGCCGGGCCCCGGGCGTGCGCTGTCTGGGCCACAGGCCTCCGTGTGCCGGCCGCCCTGACGCCGTCTGTGCCGCAGGTGGCGGAGTCGGGCCTGCTGGAGACGCTGCCGGCCGAGGAGCGCAAGAGGCAGGAGGTGAGGGCCTGGGGTGCCGCCCCACGGGCCTCGGGACACTCGGGGCGGCTGCCCGTGCTCCCCAGGCCGGCCGCGGGTGGTGGGGGTGCCCTGGGCGGGGGCGCAGCCCAAGACCCACCCCCGCCTGCGCACCCCCCACGGCCCCACCTGCCCCAGGCCCGGCCGTGCCGTGTGGCCCCGTGGGTGAGGCCCACTGCTGTCCCCCAGGCCATCTTCGAGATCCTCACGTCCGAGTTCTCGTACCAGCACAGCCTGGGCGTCCTGGTGGCCGAGTTCCTGCAGAGCGCGGCGCTGCGGGCCGCCGTGACGCACACGGAGCACCACCACCTCTTCTCCAACGTGCTGGACGTGCAGGGAGCCAGCCGGCGGTGGGCGGCAGCGGCGGGCAGGGCCTGCGGCCTCGGCGCCCCGGGCAGCGGGCACGTGCCCCCCGGGGCGCACGCGCTGGATTGCGGGGCGCGCGTCCGGACAGCGGCTGAGCTGCCCCCGCAGGCCCGGCCGAGTCCCGCGTGTCTGCGGCCGGCGCCGGGCTCCGGGCTCCGGGCTCCCTTGCTCGGCCGGGCGTGCGCTGCCGTGTCTCGCAGGTCACGCGTGCAAGCAGCAGCTGACACGTGTGCTGGGCCGCGTGACCCTGGGCCTCAGCGCCCCCCAGCCCGATGGGCAGGTCCCACCGGCCCCCGGAATACTTGGTGACCGGGTCCGTGCAGCTCACGTCAGCGTCAGAACCCCTCGCTGAGGACCCCCGTCTGCTGCTGTGGGCGGGGGGGTCCTGGGCCAGCCACGGGGCGCTCCCCACCCCGCCCGGTGGGGCAGAAGTGCGTGTCTGCCTCCCCAGCGGCTCTGACCACTGACCGTGGGCCGCCACCTCGGGTGCCCCTGCCAGGCGGGGCCGGCACCCGCACCCGACCCCAGGGCCCAGTCATCGGCCCCCCTGGGCTCAGGCTGCTCTGGCCGCTCCCCGCAGCCTCCCCAGATGTCACTGCTCTGGGGCAGTGACCGCTGACCCCCAGAGGTGGAGTCAGGCGGGGGCAGTGAGTGGGAGCTGGACCCCCATCCGCCTCCAAGCCAAGGCCTCCTTCCCCTGCGAGACCCCGAGGCACGTCCCTGCCAGGGCCCCAGAGCCCACCTGTCTTTGGGGGCAGGCCCAGGTTGGCGGGGCTGCCGCCCTCCCAGCCTGCCCAGCGCTGCCCGCACCCGGCCAGGTGGGCCGGGGTGGCCCCTGTGCCCTCAGAATGGGCGACCCGCGCCCTCCCCACCCCCGCAGCCGTCACAGGGCTGGGTCCTCCGCTCCCACCGGGTGGGGCCGTCAGGCCTGCCGTGGACACCTGGTCGCCCCGGTGGGCGGGCACTCGGGGCTCCCGGAGGGGTCTGCCCTCCGAGGTCAGGCCCCGGGGCCGGCTCGGCGGCCACGGCAGAGACGCCGCGGGTGAGGCCGCACCCAGGAGCCGGCCCGGGGGCGCCTCTGGGCCCAGGGCCCGCTGGGGCCGGCGCGGGCGAGGGGAGAGCGGGCGGGCGCGGCCTCACCCGCGGCCCCGCAGGTTCTTCGAGGCCCTGGAGCGGCGGCACAAGGCGCAGGTGTGCGTGGGCGACATCGGCGACCTGCTGGCTGAGCACGCGGAGCGCCACTTCCAGCCCTACGTGGTGTACTGCTCCAACGAGGTGTACCAGCAGCGCGCCCTGCAGAGGCTGCAGTGAGTGGGGCGCGGGCCCGGGCCCCAGGGCTGCCGGGGGCCCCACCGGGCTGGCTGAGCCTCCCCCACCCCGGCCCGCTGAGCGCCCGCCCTGCGCCGGCCCAGCTCCCCCGCCCCGCCCCGCGCCCGCTGAGCTCCTCCCCTGGCAGGCTGCGCCCCCTGCCCCGCGCCCCCTGAGCCCCCCTTAAGCCACACCCCCCGCCCCGTGGCAGGAGCAGCAACCCCGCCTTCCGCGAGGCCCTGCAGGGGATCGAGGCGCGGCCAGCGTGCAGGGGCCTGCCCATGATCTCCTTCCTCATCCTGCCCATGCAGAGGGTGACCCGGCTGCTCCTGCTGACGGACGTGAGTGCCCGCCCGCCCCCGCGGCTCACGGGGCTCACCCTCGCGGCCGGCCCCACCGCTGTCCGCGCTTGTGGGCGGGCGGGGCGCTGAGGGGTCTGAGGCGCCAGCTCGTGGGAGGGGCGTGTGGCCGCGAGGTGGTCGGACAGACACGGGAGCGCGCAGCACACGCGTGTGCAGGTGTGCCCGCACGGCGAGGCGCGCCCCCGGCGTCCCGGCACGCACACGCCACACGGACGCGCCCGCCCGCACCCAGGAGCTGGGGTGGCTGTCCCGGCCGAGCAGGCGGCGGGGCGGGACCTGCGGGAGTGGGCTTCGTGGCCCCCGGGCCGGACCCAGATGGCCGAGGGCCTAAACGGTGGGCGGGCACCGCGGACACCCACCCCACGCCCGGGGCTGTGGACCCGCCGGGAGCCCCGCACGGGCCTTCCGCGTCCGCAGCCCCCACCTGGCTGGTCCTGGGGGCTCTGCCCGTGCAGGCCCCAAGCCTCACGCCCGGCGCCCCCCGCAGACACTCTGTGTCAAGAGCCAGGGCCACCCCGAGAGGTACAGCACCGCCTGCCGCGCCTTCAAGGCCATCAGCAAGGTGAGGGGCGGCCGGGCGCAGGCGGGGCTCCCGACCACCCCCGTCCACGGTGCCGGCGGGAGACCGAGGCCGCGGGCTGCGCCTCCGGGCGGGCGGGGCGGCGCAGCCCTCGCGGACACGCTGCTCCGTGCCCAGCTGGTGAAGCAGTGCAACGAGGGGGCCCACCAGATGCAGCGCACGGAGCTCATGTACACGCTGCACACGCAGCTGGACTTCAGCAAGGTCAAGGTGCGTGCCGGCGCGGACGTGTGCGTGCGCTTGCGGGCGCGGGCGGGCGGGCGGGCGCGGGCGTGCAAGAATCTTGGCGCCTCCCCCCCTCGCCCTGGCAGCGGGTCCTGCAGCTGCAGTGAAACACCCCGGCCCGGGCCCCACCACCGGCCGGGGGGCAGCATAGTGGGGCAGGGGCCAAGTTCCAGGGCCCCAATGGGGGCGTCGAGATCAGGCCTGCTGGGGCCCGAGCTAGTGGGTACCCAGCCCAGCCTCCCCCCGCCCTCCTGCCCAGGGTCAGCCGTGGGCCCTGCCGGGAGCACGGCGGCGGGGCCGCCCATCCGGGTTCTGGGCAGGCTTGAGGGTCTGGGCCGGGACCTCATGCCCAGCAGCGGCTGCGTGGCTGGTCCCTGCCTCGGCCAGCCTGGGGACGGCACCAGTCCGGGGTGGGGGCCCCCGCCTGGCCCCCTCGAATCCCCTGGCCTCTCGCCCTCCCCCAGTCCCTCCCGCTGGTCTCCGCCTCCCGCTGGCTGCTGAAGCGCGGGGAGCTCGCGCTGGTGGAGGAGCCCAGCCGCTTCCGGAAGCTGGCCAGCCGGCCCACCTGCTACCTCTTCCTCTTCAACGACTTCCTGGTGGTCACCAAGAAGAAGAGGTGGGTCATGGGCGCCCAGACACCCTGCTGGGGGCGGAGAGGGGCTCAGACCGGCCGGGAGGGCGGGGGCCCTGCCCAGGCACCTCTGACCTCAGGGCTGTGGGCACGGCCAGCCCCGTCTGGCTCGCCCCAGGGCACATCCGCGGCGCCTGCCCAGCGCCCACTGCCCAGGCCGGCCGGGGCCTCTGCCCTGGCAGGGTGGGCTCAGCAGGTGCAGACCTGGTCTGGCCCTCTCAGGCAGGGGCCGGGGGCTCTGGGCTGTGCTCCCCGGCTGCAGCGTGGGCCCCGGGCCCCGCACTCAGCCTGCGCGGCCCCTCGTCCCGCAGCGAGGACAGCTTCGTGGTCCAGGACTACGCCCAGGTGGACGCCGTCCAGGTGCAGAAGGCGGAGCCCTCGGAGTGCGCTCTGCCGGGGGGCGGCCACCGGGGCTCGTCTGTGCCGCACCCCTTCCAGGTGACGCTGCTGCACAACAGCGAGGGCCGCCGGGAGACCATCCTGCTGTCCGCCGACTCCGCGTAAGGGCGCGCGGGGCTGGGGGCCTGGGGCCGCGGGCTGGAGCGCGGGGCGGGGCCGCGGGAGGGAGCAGAGGGGCTGGGGCCGCGTCCCCCGCTCCGGCCTCTGGCCTGCGTCCTGCGCGGAAGCCGAGGCTTCGTGCCGATGGGGTCCAGGCTCGAGGTCCATGCCGGGGAGTGGGGCCCCGGTTCTGGGGGTTCAGCTGCCCCAGACTCTGTGACCGGGCAGGGGTAACTTGGGGCCTGTCCGCCTGCGCGGAGCTGCCCAGAGCCGGCCCCGTGCCGTGGCGGGGAGGCCCTGGCGGTGCCCACTGGGACTCCTGGCTGGGCAGATGGGCCTTCACTGCCTGTCCCACCGTGGGGACTGTGGGACACCGCTCCTCCGCCCGGGGCTGGGGGCTGAAGCCAAGGGCCGCCCGGCTGCCGCCGGCCTCACTCGCGCTCTCCGCCCCCAGGAGTGACCGGGCCCGCTGGGTCACTGCCCTCTCTCACGGGCACAGGCGGGGCCCCACCAACAAGGAAGGTGAGCACCCTCGAGGCCCCTCCCTGGCCTGGCCAGGGTCCCAGCGGCAGCTGCTGCCCACCAAGCGACCCTGTCCACACCTCGGTGACCTGGCCCCGGAGGGATCAGCCCCGCACACGCGTCCAGCCCGCCCAGACCTTGCCCTCCGGCGGCGGGGAGGCGGCTGGCCGTGCCCACTCCCTGGGGGCAGCGAGGCCATGGGGGCGGCCGGCCACACCGCCCCCTGCCCTGCCCGGCCAGGCCTGGGGGCCCAGAGCGCCCTCTGCTGGCGCCCAGTGCTCGGCCCCAAAGCAGGAGCCGCCTGTCCACATGCTGGGACTCTGGGGCCCCCCAAGACCGAGTGGGGTGCTGGGGGTGGAGCCCAGTCTGGACCCTGTGTGCCCCCAGACCTGCTGCAGGTGGAGGTCACCAAGGCCTACTTGGCCAGGCAGGAGGACGAGCTCACGCTGCAGCAGGCCGACGTGGTGCTGGTCCTGGAGCAGGACGACGGTGAGGGCCGGGCGGGGCCGGGGGGCGGGGGCCGCGCGGGGCCGGGGCGGGGGGGGGCCGCGCGGGGCCGGGGCGCTGCCACCCGTCCTCGGGGCCTGACTCCAAGGCCCCCAGGCCGCCCCCCGGTCCCCAGCCTCAGGCCCCAGGCCGGCTCCTGGCCCTGCCCGGTGCCTGCTCAGCCGCGGGGCCGGTGTCCACCCTACTGGGGCCAGCACGGCCCCGGGAGCGGCCCCTCGGCGGGCAGGCTGCTCGGGACATGGGGCCCGGCCCGGCCCTCACAGGCCCGTCCGGCCCAGGCTGGCTCTACGGCGAGAGGCTGCGGGACGGCGAGGCCGGCTGGTTCCCGGAGGGCGTCGCCCGCAACATCACCAGCCGCCTGGCCCTGGAGGGCAACGTGCGCCGGATGGAGCGGCTGCGCGTGGAGACCGGCGTGTAGCCGCCCCGGACGCCCGCACGGCCGGACACGCAGGCGCTCGCCACGGCGGGGGCCGTCTCCGCCCTCCTGGGACCGGAAGGGCCTGCAGCGTCGGGGTGCCCCACCCCCCAGACACGGGCCGGAGGCCAGGGCCCCGGGCAGCGCTGACCGCGACCTCACCTACTTCCAGACAATAAAGTTCACGTGCCTGGAGCCCACAGACCCCCGCGCCGCCCCCCCCCCCCCCCCCCCCCCCCCCCCCCCCCCCCCCCCCCCCCCCCCCCCCCCCCCCCCCCCCCCCCCCCCCCCCCCCCCCCCCCCCCCCCCCCCC